>JASVEB010000149.1:0-15043 GCA_036983795.1 Megachile lagopoda | reverse complement strand
TCGATATTTCTGTTTATATTATCGTTAGTACTATTATTATTATCCTTATTACTATGACTTACATAGCTATAACTGATATTATTATTCTCATTCCATTATTACTATCCTTATTTCTGTTGATATTGTCGTTATTTTTGTTATCATTATCACTGAGACTGTTATTATTATCCTCTTTCAATTATTACTGTCCTTATTTCTGTTGATATTGTCGTTATTTCTCTTATTATTATACCTTCTACTATTATTCACGTCGCTGTGACTGTTATTATTATCCTCATTCTATTATTACTGTCCTTATTTCTGTTGATATTGTCGTTATTCCTCTTATTATTATCCTTACGACTATTATTCATATCGCTGTGACTGTTATTATTATCCTCATTCTATTATTACTGTCCTTATTTCTGTTGATATTGTAGTTATTTTGGTTATTATTATCACTGAGACTGTTATTATTGTCCTCTTTCTATTATTACTGTTCTTATTTCTGTTGATATTGTCGTTATTTCTCTTATTATTATCCTTACGACTATTATTCATATCGCTGTGACTGTTATTATTATCCTCATTCTATTATTACTATCCTTATTTCTGTTGATATTGTCGTTATTTTAGTTATTATTATCACTGAGACTGTTATTATTATCCTCATTCTATTATTACTATCCTTATTTCTGTTGATATTGTCGTTATTTCTCTTATTATTATCCTTACGACTATTATTCATATCGCTGTGACTGTTATTATTATCCTCATTCTATTATTACTATCCTTATTTCTGTTGATATTGTCGTTATTTCTCTTATTATTATCCTTACGACTATTATTCATATCGCTGAGACTGTTATTATTATCCTCATTCTATTATTACTATCCTTATTTCTGTTGATATTGTCGTTATTTCTCTTATTATTATCCTTACTACTATTATTCATATCGCTGTGACTGTTATTATTATCCTCATTCTATTATTACTATCTATTATCACTGATACTGTTATTATTATCCTCATTCTATTATTACTATCCTTACTTCTGTTGATATTGTCGTTATTTTAGTTATTATTATCCCTGATACTGTTATTATTATCCTCATTCTATTATTACTATCCTTATTTCTGTTGATATTGTCGTTATTTTAGTCATTATTATCGCCGAGACTGTTATTATTATCCTCATTCTATTATTACTATCCTTATTTCTGTTGATATTGTCCTTGTTTTAGTTATTATTATCCCTGATACTGTTATTATTATCCTCATTCTATTATCAGTATCCTTATTTCTGTTGATATTGTCGTTATTTTAGTCATTATTATCGCCGAGACTGTTATTATTATCCTCATTCTATTATTACTATCCTTATTTCTGTTGATATTGTCCTTGTTTTAGTTATTATTATCCCTGATACTGTTATTATTATCCTCATTCTATTATCAGTATCCTTATTTCTGTTGATATTGTCGTTATTTTAGTCATTATTATCGCCGAGACTGATATTATTATCCTCATTCTGTTATTATTATCACTGAGACTGTTATTATTGTCCTCTTTCTATTATTACTGTCCTTATTTCTGTTGATATTGCCGTTATTTTGGTTACTATTATCACTGAGACTGTTATTATTGTCCTCTTTCAATTATTACTGTCCTTATTTGTGTTGATATTGTCGTTATTTCTCTTATTATTATCCTTTCTACTATTATTCACATCGCTGTGACTGTTATTATTATCCTCATTCTATTATTACTATCCTTATTTCTGTTGATATTGTCGTTATTTCTCTTATTATTATCCTTACTACTATTATTCATATCGCTGTGACTGTTATTATTATCCTCACTCTATTATTACTATCGTTATTTCTGTTTATATTATCGTTATTACTATTATTATTATCCTTACTACTATGACTTATATCGCTATAACTGATATTATTATTCTCATTCCATTATTACTATCCTTATTTCTGTTGATATTGTCGTTATTTTGGTTATTATTATCACTGAGACTGTTATTATTGTCCTCTTTCAATTATTACTGTCCTTATTTCTGTTGATATTGTCGTTATTTCTCTTATTATTATACCTTCTACTATTATTCACATCGCTGTGACTGTTATTATTATCCTCATTCTATTATTACTGTCCTTATTTCTGTTGATATTGTCGTTATTTTGGTTATTATTATCACTGAGACTGTTATTATTGTCCTCTTTCTATTATTACTGTCCTTATTTCTGTTGATATTGTCGTTATTTTAGTCATTATTATCGCCGAGACTGTTATTATTATCCTCATTCTATTATTACTATCCTTATTTCTGTTGATATTGTCGTTATTTCTCTTATTATTATCCTTACTACTATTATTCATATCGCTGTGACTGTTATTATTATCCTCACTCTATTATTACTATCGTTATTTCTGTTTATATTATCGTTATTACTATTATTATTATCCTTACTACTATGACTTATATCGCTATAACTGATATTATTATTCTCATTCCATTATTACTATCCTTATTTCTGTTGATATTGTCCTTGTTTTAGTTATTATTATCCCTGATACTGTTATTATTATCCTCATTCTATTATCAGTATCCTTATTTCTGTTGATATTGTCGTTATTTTAGTCATTATTATCGCCGAGACTGATATTATTATCCTCATTCTGTTATTATTATCACTGAGACTGTTATTATTGTCCTCTTTCTATTATTACTGTCCTTATTTCTGTTGATATTGCCGTTATTTTGGTTACTATTATCACTGAGACTGTTATTATTGTCCTCTTTCAATTATTACTGTCCTTATTTCTGTTGATATTGTCGTTATTTCTCTTATTATTATCCTTTCTACTATTATTCACATCGCTGTGACTGTTATTATTATCCTCATTCTATTATTACTGTCCTTATTTCTGTTGATATTGTCGTTATTTCTCTTATTATTATCCTTACGACTATTATTCATATCGCTGTGACTGTTATTATTATCCTCATTCTATTATTACTGTCCTTATTTCTGTTGATATTGTCGTTATTTTAGTTATTATTATCACTGAGACTGTTATTATTATCCTCATTCTATTATCAGTATCCTTATTTCTGTTGATATTGTCGTTATTTTAGTCATTATTATCGCCGAGACTGTTATTATTATCCTCATTCTATTATTACTATCCTTATTTCTGTTGATATTGTCGTTAATTAAAGTTATTATTATCACTGAGACTGTTATTATTGTCCTCTTTCTATTATTACTGTCCTTATTTCTGTTGATATTGTCGTTATTTCTCTTATTATTATACTTTCTACTATTATTCACATCGCTGTGACTGTTATTATTATCCTCATTCTATTATTACTATCCTTATTTCTGTTGATATTGTCGTTATTTCTCTTATTATTATCCTTTCTACTATTATTCACATCGCTGTGACTGTTATTATTATCCTCATTCTATTATTACTATCCTTATTTCTGTTGATATTGTCGTTATTTTAGTTATTATTATCACTGAGACTGTTATTATTATCCTCATTCTATTATTACTATCCTTATTTCTGTTGATATTGTCGTTATTTCTCTTATTATTATCCTCATTCTATTATTACTATCCTTATTTCTGTTGATATTGTCGTTATTTTGGGTATTATTATCACTGAGACTGTTATTATTATCCTCATTCTATTATTACTATCCTTATTTCTGTTGATATTGTCGTTATTCTGCTTATTATTATCGCTGAGACTGTTATTATTATCCTCATTCTATTATTACTATCCTTATTTCTGTTGATATTGTCGTTATTTTAGTTATTATTATCACTGATACTGTTATTATTATCCTCATTCTATTATTACTATCCTTATTTCTGTTGATATTGTCGTTATTTCTCTTATTATTATCCTTACTACTATTACTCACATCGCTGTGACTGTTATTATTATCCTCATTCTATTATTACTATCCTTATTTCTGTTGATATTGTCGTTATTTCTCTTATTATTATCCTTACTACTATTATTCATATCGCTGTGACTGTTATTATTATCCTCATTCTATTATTACTATCCTTATTTCTGTTGATATTGTCGTTATTTTAGTTATTATTATCCCTGATACTGTTATTATTATCCTCATTCTATTATCACTATCCTTATTTCTGTTGATATTGTCGTTATTTTAGTTATTATTATCGCTGAGACTGTTATTATTATCCTCATTCTATTATTACTATCCTTATTTCTGTTGATATTGTCGTTATTTCTCTTATTATTATCCTTTCTACTATTATTCACATCGCTGTGACTGTTATTATTATCCTCATTCTATTATTACTATCCTTATTTCTGTTGATATTGTCGTTTTAGTTATTATTATCCCTGATACTGTTATTATTATCCTCATTCTATTATTACTATCCTTATTTCTGTTGATATTGTCGTTATTTTAGTTATTATTATCCCTGATACTGTTATTATTATCCTCATTCTATTATTACTATCCTTATTTCTGTTGATATTGTCGTTATTTCTCTTATTATTATCATTACGAATATTATTCATATCACTGTGACTGTTATTATTATCCTCATTCTATTATTACTATCCTTATTTCTGTTGATATTGTCGTTATTTTAGTTATTATTATCACTGAGACTGTTATTATTATCCTCATTCTATTATTACTGTCCTTATTTCTGTTGATATTGTCGTTATTTCTCTTATTATTATCCTTACTACTATTATTCACATCGCTGTGACTGTTATTATTATCCTCATTCTATTATTACTATCCTTATTTCTGTTGATATTGTCGTTATTTTAGTTATTATTATCACTGATACTGTTATTATTATCCTCATTCTATTATTACTATCCTTATTTCTGTTGATATTGTCGTTATTTTAGTTATTATTATCGCTGAGACTGTTATTATTATCCTCATTCTATTATTACTGTCCTTATTTCTGTTGATATTGTCGTTATTTTAGTTATTATTATCACTGAGACTGTTATTATTATCCTCATTCTATTATTACTGTCCTTATTTCTGTTGATATTGTCGTTATTTCTCTTATTATTATCGCTGAGACTGTTATTATTATCCTCATTCTATTATTACTATCCTTATTTCTGTTGATATTGTCGTTATTTCTCTTATTATTACCCTTTATACTATTATTCACATCGCTGAGACTGTTATTATTATCCTCATTCTATTATTACTATCCTTATTTCTGTTGATATTGTCGTTGTTTTAGTTATTATTATCCCTGATACTGTTATTATTATCCTCATTCTATTATTACTATCCTTATTTCTGTTGATATTGTCGTTATTTTAGTCATTATTATCGCTGAGACTGTTATTATTATCCTCATTCTATTATTACTATCCTTATTTCTGTTGATATTGTCGTTATTTTAGTTATTATTATCACTGAGACTGTTATTATTATCCTCATTCTATTATTACTATCCTTATTTCTGTTGATATTGTCGTTATTTCGCTTATTATTATTTATTATCCTCATTCTATTATTATCGCTGTGACTGTTATTATTATCCTCATTCTATTATTACTGTCCTTATTTCTGTTGATATTGTCGTTATTTTAGTTATTATTATCACTGAGACTGTTATTATTATCCTCATTCTATTATTACTATCCTTATTTCTGTTGATATTGTCGTTATTTCTCTTATTATTATCCTTTCTACTATTATTCACATCGCTGTGACTGTTATTATTATCCTCATTCTATTATTACTATCCTTATTTCTGTTGATATTGTCGTTATTTTAGTTATTATTATCACTGAGACTGTTATTATTATCCTCATTCTATTATTACTATCCTTATTTCTGTTGATATTGTCGTTATTTTAGTTATTATTATCGCTGAGACTGTTATTATTATCCTCATTCTATTATTACTATCCTTATTTCTGTTGATATTGTCGTTATTTCTCTTATTATTATCCTTACTACTATTATTCATATCGCTGTGACTGTTATTATTATCCTCATTCTATTATTACTATCCTTATTTCTGTTGATATTGTCGTTATTTCTCTTATTATTATCCTTTCTACTATTATTCACATCGCTGTGACTGTTATTATTATCCTCATTCTATTATTACTATCCTTATTTCTGTTGATATTGTCCTTGTTTTAGTTATTATTATCCCTGATACTGTTATTATTATCCTCATTCTATTATCAGTATCCTTATTTCTGTTGATATTGTCGTTATTTTAGTCATTATTATCGCCGAGACTGTTATTATTATCCTCATTCTATCTGTTATTATTATCCTCATTCTATTATTACTGTCCTTATTTCTGTTGATATTGTCGTTATTTTAGTTATTATTATCACTGAGACTGTTATTATTATCCTCATTCTATTATTACTGTCCTTATTTCTGTTGATATTGTCGTTATTTCTCTTATTATTATCCTTTCTACTATTATTCACATCGCTGTGACTGTTATTATTATCCTCATTCTATTATTACTATCCTTATTTCTGTTGATATTGTCGTTATTTCTCTTATTATTATCCTTACGACTATTATTCATATCGCTGTGACTGTTATTATTATCCTCATTCTATTATTACTGTCCTTATTTCTGTTGATATTGTCGTTATTTTAGTTATTATTATCACTGAGACTGTTATTATTATCCTCATTCTATTATTACTATCCTTATTTCTGTTGATATTGTCGTTATTTCTCTTATTATTATCCTTACTACTATTATTCATATCGCTGTGACTGTTATTATTATCCTCATTCTATTATTACTATCCTTATTTCTGTTGATATTGTCGTTATTTTAGTTATTATTATCACTGAGACTGTTATTATTATCCTCATTCTATTATTACTATCCTTATTTCTGTTGATATTGTCGTTATTTCTCTTATTATTATCCTTTCTACTATTATTCACATCGCTGTGACTGTTATTATTATCCTCATTCTATTATTACTGTCCTTATTTCTGTTGATATTGTCGTTATTTCTCTTATTATTATCCTTACTACTATTATTCATATCGCTGTGACTGTTATTATTATCCTCATTCTATTATTACTATCCTTATTTCTGTTGATATTGTCGTTATTTTAGTTATTATTATCACTGAGACTGTTATTATTATCCTCATTCTATTATTACTATCCTTATTTCTGTTGATATTGTCGTTGTTTTAGTTATTATTATCCTCATTCTATTATTACTATCCTTATTTCTGTTGATATTGTCGTTATTTTAGTTATTATTATCACTGAGACTGTTATTATTATCCTCATTCTATTATTACTATCCTTATTTCTGTTGATATTGTCGTTATTTCTCTTATTATTATCCTTTCTACTATTATTCACATCGCTGTGACTGTTATTATTATCCTCATTCTATTATTACTATCCTTATTTCTGTTGATATTGTCGTTATTTTAGTTATTATTATCACTGACACTGTTATGATTATCCTCATTCTATTATTACTATCCTTATTTCTGTTGATATTGTCGTTATTTCTCTTATTATTATCCTTTCTACTATTATTCACATCGCTGTGACTGTTATTATTATCCTCATTCTATTATTACTATCCTTATTTCTGTTGATATTGTCGTTATTTCTCTTATTATTATCCTTACTACTATTATTCATATCGCTGTGACTGTTATTATTATCCTCATTCTATTATTACTATCCTTATTTCTGTTGATATTGTCGTTATTTTAGTTATTATTATCACTGAGACTGTTATTATTATCCTCATTCTATTATTACTATCCTTATTTCTGTTGATATTGTCGTTATTTTAGTTATTATTATCACTGAGACTGTTATTATTATCCTCATTCTATTATTACTATCCTTATTTCTGTTGATATTGTCGTTATTTCTCTTATTATTATCCTTTCTACTATTATTCGCATCGCTGTGACTGTTATTATTATCCTCATTCTATTATTACTATCCTTATTTCTGTTGATATTGTCGTTATTTCTCTTATTATTATCCTTACTACTATTATTCATATCGCTGTGACTGTTATTATTATCCTCATTCTATTATTACTGTCCTTATTTCTGTTGATATTGTCGTTATTTTGGTTATTATTATCACTGAGACTGTTATTATTATCCTCATTCTATTATTACTATCCTTATTTCTGTTGATATTGTCGTTATTTCTCTTATTATTATCCTTACTACTATTATTCATATCGCTGTGACTGTTATTATTATCCTCATTCTATTATTACTATCCTTATTTCTGTTGATATTGTCGTTATTTCTCTTATTATTATCCTTACTACTATTATTCATATCGCTGTGACTGTTATTATTATCCTCATTCTATTATTACTATCCTTATTTCTGTTGATATTGTCGTTATTTCTCTTATTATTATCCTTTCTACTATTATTCACATCGCTGTGACTGTTATTATTATCCTCATTCTATTATTACTATCCTTATTTCTGTTGATATTGTCGTTATTTTAGTTATTATTATCACTGAGACTGTTATTATTATCCTCATTCTATTATTACTATCCTTATTTCTGTTGATATTGTCGTTATTTCTCTTATTATTATCCTTACTATTATTCGTATCGCTGTGACTGTTATTATTATCCTCATTCTATTATTACTATCCTTATTTCTGTTGATATTGTCGTTATTTTAGTTATTATTATCACTGAGACTGTTATTATTATCCTCATTCTATTATTACTATCCTTATTTCTGTTGATATTGTCGTTATTTTAGTTATTATTATCGCCGAGACTGTTATTATTATCCTCATTCTATTATTACTGTCCTTATTTCTGTTGATATTGTCGTTATTTTAGTTATTATTATCACTGAGACTGTTATTATTATCCTCATTCTATTATTACTATCCTTATTTCTGTTGATATTGTCGTTATTTCTCTTATTATTATCCTTTCTACTATTATTCACATCGCTGTGACTGTTATTATTATCCTCATTCTATTATTACTATCCTTATTTCTGTTGATATTGTCCTTGTTTTAGTTATTATTATCCCTGATACTGTTATTATTATCCTCATTCTATTATTACTATCCTTATTTCTGTTGATATTGTCGTTATTTTAGTTATTATTATCGCTGAGACTGTTATTATTATCCTCATTCTATTATTACTATCCTTATTTCTGTTGATATTGTCGTTATTTTAGTCATTATTATCGCTGTGACTGTTATTATTATCCTCATTCTATTATTACTATCCTTATTTCTGTTGATATTGTCGTTATTTTAGTTATTACTATCCCTGATACTGTTATCATTATCCGCATTCTATTATTACTATCCTTATTTCTGTTGATGTTGTCGTTATTTCTCTTATTATCGCCGTACGACTATTATTCATATCGCTGTGAAATAAGGACAGTAATAATAGAATGAGGATAATAATAACAGTCACTGCGATGTGAATAATAGTAGAAAGGATAATAATAAGAGAAATAAGGACAATATCAACAGAAATAAGGACAGTAATAATAGAATGAGTATAATAATAACAGTCACAGCGATATGAATAATAGTAGTAAGGATAATAATAAGAGAAATAACGACAATATCAACAGAAATAAGGATAGTAATAATAGAATGAGGATAATAATAACAGTCTCAGTGATAATAATAACTAAAATAACGACAATATCAACAGAAATAAGGATAGTAATAATAGAATGAGGATAATAATAACAGTATCAGGGATAATAATAACTAAAATAACGACAATATCAACAGAAATAAGGACAGTAATAATAGAATGAGGATAATAATAACAGTCACAGCGATGTGAATAATAGTAGAAAGGATAATAATAAGAGAAATAAGGACAATATCAACAGAAATAAGGATAGTAATAATAGAATGAGGATAATAATAACAGTCACAGCGATATGAATAATAGTAGTAAGGATAATAATAAGAGAAATAACGACAATATCAACAGAAATAAGGATAGTAATAATAGAATGAGGATAATAATAACAGTATCAGGGATAATAATAACTAAAACAAGGACAATATCAACAGAAATAAGGATAGTAATAATAGAATGAGGATAATAATAACAGTCACAGCGATGTGAATAATAGTAGAAAGGATAATAATAAGAGAAATAACGACAATATCAACAGAAATAAGGATAGTAATAATAGAATGAGGATAATAATAACAGTCTCAGCGATAATAATAACCAAAATAACGACAATATCAACAGAAATAAGGATAGTAATAATAGAATGAGGATAATAATAACAGTCACAGCGAAATGAATAATAGTAGTAAGGATAATATAAGAAATAACGACAATATCAACAGAAATAAGGATAGTAATAATAGAATGAGGATAATAATAACAGTCTCAGCGATAATAATAACTAAAATAACGACAATATCAACAGAAATAAGGATAGTAATAATAGAATGAGGATAATAATAACAGTCACAGCGATGTGAATAATAGTAGAAAGGATAATAATAAGAGAAATAAGGACAATATCAACAGAAATAAGGATAGTAATAATAGAATGAGGATAATAATAACAGTCACAGCGATATGAATAATAGTAGTAAGGATAATAATAAGAGAAATAACGACAATATCAACAGAAATAAGGATAGTAATAATAGAATGAGGATAATAATAACAGTCTCAGTGATAATAATAACTAAAATAACGACAATATCAACAGAAATAAGGATAGTAATAATAGAATGAGGATAATAATAACAGTCTCAGCGATAATAATAACCAAAATAACGACAATATCAACAGAAATAAGGATAGTAATAATAGAATGAGGATAATAATAACAGTCTCAGCGATATGAATAATAGTAGTAAGGATAATAATAAGAGAAATAACGACAATATCAACAGAAATAAGGATAGTAATAATAGAATGAGGATAATAATAACAGTCACGGCGATGTGAATAATAGTAGAAAGGATAATAATAAGAGAAATAAGGACAATATCAACAGAAATAAGGACAGTAATAATAGAATGAGGATAATAATAACAGTCACAGCGATATGAATAATAGTAGTAAGGATAATAATAAGGGAAATAACGACAATATCAACAGAAATAAGGATAGTAATAATAGAATGAGGATAATAATAACAGTCTCAGCGATAATAATAACTAAAATAACGACAATATCAACAGAAATAAGGATAGTAATAATAGAATGAGGATAATAATAACAGTCTCAGCGATAATAATAACTAAAATAACGACAATATCAACAGAAATAAGGATAGTAATAATAGAATGAGGATAATAATAACAGTCACAGCGATGTGAATAATAGTAGAAAGGATAATAATAAGAGAAATAACGACAATATCAACAGAAATAAGGACAGTAATAATAGAATGAGTATAATAATAATAGTCACAGCGATATGAATAATAGTAGTAAGGATAATAATAAGGGAAATAACGACAATATCAACAGAAATAAGGATAGTCATAATAGAATGAGGATAATAATAACAGTATCAGGGATAATAATAACTAAAACAAGGACAATATCAACAGAAATAAGGATAGTAATAATAGAATGAGGATAATAATAACAGTCACAGCGATATGAATAATAGTCGTAAGGATAATAATAAGAGAAATAACGACAATATCAACAGAAATAAGGACAGTAATAATAGAATGAGGATAATAATAACAGTCACAGCGATGTGAATAATAGTAGAAAAGATAATCATAAGAGAAATAACGACAATATCAACAGAAATAAGGATAGTAATAATAGAATGAGGATAATCATAACAGTATCAGGGATAATAATAACTAAAATAACGACAATATCAACAGAAATAAGGATAGTAATAATAGAATGAGGATAATAATAACAGTCACAGCGATGTGAATAATAGTAGAAAGGATAATAATAAGTAAAATAAGGACAATATCAACAGAAATAAGGATAGTAATAATAGAATGAGGATAATAATAACAGTCTCGGCGATAATAATAACTAAAATAACGACAATATCAACAGAAATAAGGATAGTAATAATAGAATGAGGATAATAATAACAGTCTCAGCGATAATAATAACTAAAATAACGACAATATCAACAGAAATAAGGATAGTAATAATAGAATGAGGATAATAATAACAGTATCAGGGATAATAATAACCAAAATAACGACAATATCAACAGAAATAAGGACAGTAATAATAGAATGAGGATAATAATAACAGTCACAGCGATGTGAATAATAGTAGAAAGGATAATAATAAGAGAAATAACGACAATATCAACAGAAATAAGGATAGTAATAATAGAATGAGGATAATAATAACAGTCACAGCGTTGTGAATAATAGTAGAAGGGATAATAATAATAGAAATAACGACAATATCAACAGAAATAAGGATAGTAATAATAGAATGAGGATAATAATAACAGTCACAGCGATGTGAATAATAGTAGAAAGGATAATAATAAGAGAAATAAGGACAATATCAACAGAAATAAGGACAGTAATAATAGAATGAGGATAATAATAACAGTCTCAGCGATAATAATAACTAAAATAACGACAATATCAACAGAAATAAGGATAGTAATAATAGAATGAGGATAATAATAACAGTCTCAGCGGTAAAAATAAGCAAAATAACGAGAATATCAACAGAAATAAGGATAGTAATAATAGAAGGAGGATAATCATAACAGGGTCAGTGAAAAATAATAACTAAAATAACGACAATATCAACAGAAATAAGGATAGTAATAATAGAATGAGGATAATAATAACAGTCACAGCGATGTGAATAATAGTAGAAAGGAT
This sequence comes from Megachile lagopoda, assembly GCA_036983795.1. Taxonomy (NCBI): domain Eukaryota; kingdom Metazoa; phylum Arthropoda; class Insecta; order Hymenoptera; family Megachilidae; genus Megachile; species Megachile lagopoda. The sequence continues at coordinate 2,141 of JASVEB010000149.1, read as the reverse complement.
AATAATAAGAGAAATAAGGACAATATCAACAGAAATAAGGATAGTAATAATAGAATGAGGATAATAATAACAGTCTCAGCGATAATAATAACTAAAATAACGACAATATCAACAGAAATAAGGATAGTAATAATAGAATGAGGATAATAATAACAGTCACAGCGATGTGAATAATAGTAGAAAGGATAATAATAAGAGAAATAAGGACAATATCAACAGAAATAAGGACAGTAATAATAGAATGAGGATAATAATAACAGTCTCAGTGATAATAATAACTAAAATAACGACAATATCAACAGAAATAAGGATAGTAATAATAGAATGAGGATAATAATAACAGTCTCAGCGATAATAATAACTAAAATAACGACAATATCAACAGAAATAAGGATAGTAATAATAGAATGAGGATAATAATAACAGTCACAGCGATGTGAATAATAGTAGAAAGGATAATAATAAGAGAAATAACGACAATATCAACAGAAATAAGGATAGTAATAATAGAATGAGGATAATAATAACAGTCTCAGCGATAATAATAACTAAAATAACGACAATATCAACAGAAATAAGGATAGTAATAATAGAATGAGGATAATAATAACAGTCACAGCGATATGAATAATAGTAGAAAGGATAATAATAAGAGAAATAACGACAATATCAACAGAAATAAGGACAGTAATAATAGAATGAGGATAATAATAACAGTCTCAGCGATAATAATAACTAAAATAACGACAATATCAACAGAAATAAGGATAGTAATAATAGAATGAGGATAATAATAACAGTCTCAGCGATAATAATAACTAAAATAACGACAATATCAACAGAAATAAGGATACTAATAATAGAATGAATATAATAATAACAGTCACAGCGATATGAATAATAGTAGAAACGATAATAGTAAGAGAAATAAGGACAATATCAACAGAAATAAGGATACTAATAATAGAATAAGTATAATAATAACAGTCACAGCTATATGAATAATAGTAGTAAGGATAATAATAAGAGAAATAACGACAATATCAACAGAAATAAGGACAGTAATAATAGAATGAGGATAATAATAACAGTCTCATTGATAATAATAACTGAAATAACGACAATATCAACAGAAATGAGGATAGTAATAATAGAATGAGGATAATAATAACAGTCTCCACGATAATAATAACCAAAATAACGACAATATCAACAGAAATAAGGACAGTAATAATAGAATGAGGATAATAATAACAGTCACAGCGATAATAATAACCAAAATAACGACAATATCAACAGAAATAAGGATAGTAATAATAGAATGAGGATAATAATAACAGTGTCAGCGATAATAATAATTAAAATAACGACAATATCAACAGAAATAAGGATAGTAATAATAGAATGAGGATAATAATAACAGTGTCAGTGATAATAATAACTAAAATAACGACAATATCAACAGAAATAAGGATAGTAATAATAGAATGAGGATAATAATAACAGTCACAGCGATGTGAATAATAGTCGTATGGATAATAATAAGAGAAATAAGGACAATATCAAGAGAAATAAGGACAGTAATAATAGAATGAGGATAATAATAACAGTCTCGGCGATAATAATAACTAAAATAACGACAATATCAACAGAAATAAGGATAGTAATGATAGAATGAGGATAATAATAACAGTCACAGCGATATGAATAATAGTAGAAAGGATAATAATAAGTGAAATAAGGACAATATCAAGAGAAATAAGGACAGTAATAATAGAATGAGGATAATAATAACAGTCTCGGCGATAATAATAACTAAAATAACGACAATATCAACAGAAATAAGGATAGTAATAATAGAATGAGGATAATAATAACAGTCACAGCGATGTGAATAATAGTAGAAAGGATAATAATAAGAGAAATAACGACAATATCAACAGAAATAAGGACAGTAATAATAGAATGAGGATAATAATAACAGTCTCAGCGATAATAATAACTAAAATAACGACAATATCAACAGAAATAAGGACAGTAATAATAGAATGAGGATAATAATAACAGTCACAGCGATGTGAATAATAGTAGAAAGGATAATAATAAGAGAAATAAGGACAATATCAAGAGAAATAAGCAGA
>JASVEB010000148.1:0-15072 GCA_036983795.1 Megachile lagopoda | reverse complement strand
GATAATAACTAATATAACGACAATATCAACAGAAATAAGGATAGTAATAATAGAATGAGGATAATAATAACAGTCTCAGCGATAATAATAAGCAAAATAACGACAATATCAACAGAAATAAGGATAGTAATAATAGAATGAGGATAATAATAACAGTCACAGCGATGTGAATAATAGAATAACGACAATATCAACAGAAATAAGGATAGTAATAATAGAATGAGGATAATAATAACAGTCTCAGCGATAATAATAACTAAAATAACGACAATATCAACAGAAATAAGGATAGTAATAATAGAATGAGGATAATAATAACAGTCACAGCGATGTGAATAATAGTAGAAAGGATAATAATAAGAGAAATAACGACAATATCAACAGAAATAAGGATAGTAATAATAGAATGAGGATAATAATAACAGTCTCAGCGATAATAATAACTAAAACAAGGACAATATCAACAGAAATAAGGATAGTAATAATAGAATGAGGATAATAATAACAGTCACAGCGATATGAATAATAGTAGTAAGGATAATAATAAGAGAAATAACGACAATATCAACAGAAATAAGGATAGTAATAATAGAATGAGGATAATAATAACAGTCTCAGCGACAATATCAACAGAAATAAGGACAGTAATAATAGAATGAGGATAATAATAACAGTCACAGCGATGTGAATAATAGTAGAAAGGATAATAATAAGAGAAATAACGACAATATCAACAGAAATAAGGATAGTAATAATAGAATGAGGATAATAATAACAGTCTCAGCGATAATAATAACTAAAATAACGACAATATCAACAGAAATAAGGATAGTAATAATAGAATGAGGATAATAATAACAGTCACAGCGATGTGAATAATAGTAGAAAGGATAATAATAAGAGAAATAACGACAATATCAACAGAAATAAGGATAGTAATAATAGAATGAGGATAATAATAACAGTCACAGCGATGTGAATAATAGTAGAAAGGATAATAATAAGAGAAATAACGACAATATCAACAGAAATAAGGATAGTAATAATAGAATGAGGATAATAATAACAGTCTCAGCGATAATAATAACTAAAATAACGACAATATCAACAGAAATAAGGATAGTAATAATAGAATGAGGATAATAATAACAGTCTCAGTGATAATAATAACTAAAATAACGACAATATCAACAGAAATAAGGATAGTAATAATAGAATGAGGATAATAATAACAGTCTCAGCGATAATAATAACCAAAATAACGACAATATCAACAGAAATAAGGACAGTAATAATAGAATGAGGATAATAATAACAGTCACAGCGATGTGAATAATAGTAGAAAGGATAATAATAAGAGAAATAAGGACAGTAATAATAGAATGAGGATAATAATAACAGTCACAGCGATGTGAATAATAGTAGAAAGGATAATAATAAGAGAAATAACGACAATATCAACAGAAATAAGGATAGTAATAATAGAATGAGGATAATAATAACAGTCTCAGCGATGTGAATAATAGTAGAAAGGATAATAATAAGAGAAATAAGGACAGTAATAATAGAATGAGGATAATAATAACAGTCACAGCGATGTGAATAATAGTAGAAAGGATAATAATAAGAGAAATAACGACAATATCAACAGAAATAAGGATAGTAATAATAGAATGAGGATAATAATAACAGTCTCAGCGATGTGAATAATAGTAGAAAGGATAACGACAATATCAACAGAAATAAGGACAGTAATAATAGAATGAGGATAATAATAACAGTCACAGCGATGTGAATAATAGTAGAAAGGATAATAATAAGAGAAATAACGACAATATCAACAGAAATAAGGATAGTAATAATAGAATGAGGATAATAATAACAGTCTCAGCGATAATAATAACTAAAATAACGACAATATCAACAGAAATAAGGATAGTAATAATAGAATGAGGATAATAATAACAGCAACAGAAATAAGGATAGTAATAATAGAATGAGGATAATAATAACAGTCACAGCGATGTGAATAATAGTAGAAAGGATAATAATAAGAGAAATAACGACAATATCAACAGAAATAAGGATAGTAATAATAGAATGAGGATAATAATAACAGTCTCAGCGATAATAATAACTAAAATAACGACAATATCAACAGAAATAAGGATAGTAATAATAGAATGAGGATAATAATAACAGTCACAGCGATAATAATAACCAAAATAACGACAATATCAACAGAAATAAGGACAGTAATAATAGAATGAGGATAATAATAACAGTCACAGCGATGTGAATAATAGTAGAAAGGACAATAATAACCAAAATAACGACAATATCAACAGAAATAAGGACAGTAATAATAGAATGAGGATAATAATAACAGTCACAGCGATATGAATAATAGTAGAAAGGATAATAATAAGAGAAATAAGGACAGTAATAATAGAATGAGGATAATAATAACAGTCACAGCGATGTGAATAATAGTAGAAAGGATAATAATAAGAGAAATAACGACAATATCAACAGAAATAAGGATAGTAATAATAGAATGAGGATAATAATAACAGTCTCAGTGATAATAATAACTAAAATAACGACAATATCAACAGAAATAAGGATAGTAATAATAGAATGAGGATAATAATAACAGTCACAGCGATGTGAATAATAGTAGAAAGGATAATAATAAGAGAAATAACGACAATATCAACAGAAATAAGGATAGTAATAATAGAATGAGGATAATAATAACAGTCTCAGTGATAATAATAACTAAAATAACGACAATATCAACAGAAATAAGGATAGTAATAATAGAATGAGGATAATAATAACAGTCTCAGCGATAATAATAACTAAAATAACGACAATATCAACAGAAATAAGGATAGTAATAATAGAATGAGGATAATAATAACAGTCACAGCGATGTGAATAATAGTAGAAAGGATAATAATAAGAGAAATAACGACAATATCAACAGAAATAAGGATAGTAATAATAGAATGAGGATAATAATAACAGTCACAGCGATGTGAATAATAGTAGAAAGGATAATAATAAGAGAAATAACGACAATATCAACAGAAATAAGGATAGTAATAATAGAATGAGGATAATAATAACAGTCACAGCGATGTGAATAATAGTAGAAAGGATAATAATAAGAGAAATAACGACAATATCAACAGAAATAAGGATAGTAATAATAGAATGAGGATAATAATAACAGTCTCAGCGATAATAATAACCAAAATAACGACAATATCAACAGAAATAAGGACAGTAATAATAGAATGAGGATAATAATAACAGTCACAGCGATGTGAATAATAGTAGAAAGGATAATAATAAGAGAAATAACGACAATATCAACAGAAATAAGGATAGTAATAATAGAATGAGGATAATAATAACAGTCTCAGTGATAATAATAACTAAAATAACGACAATATCAACAGAAATAAGGATAGTAATAATAGAATGAGGATAATAATAACAGTCTCAGCGATAATAATAACCAAAATAACGACAATATCAACAGAAATAAGGATAGTAATAATAGAATGAGGATAATAATAACAGTCACAGCGATGTGAATAATAGTAGAAAGGATAATAATAAGAGAAATAACGACAATATCAACAGAAATAAGGATAGTAATAATAGAATGAGGATAATAATAACAGTCTAGGCGATAATAATAACTAAAATAACGACAATATCAACAGAAATAAGGATAGTAATAATAGAATGAGGATAATAATAACAGTCACAGCGATATGAATAATAGTAGAAAGGATAATAATAAGAGAAATAACGACAATATCAACAGAAATAAGGATAGTAATAATAGAATGAGGATAATAATAACAGTCACAGCGATGTGAATAATAGTAGAAAGGATAATAATAAGAGAAATAACGACAATATCAACAGAAATAAGGATAGTAATAATAGAATGAGGATAATAATAACAGTCACAGCGATGTGAATAATAGTAGAAAGGATAATAATAAGAGAAATAACGACAATATCAACAGAAATAAGGATAGTAATAATAGAATGAGGATAATAATAACAGTCTCAGTGATAATAATAACTAAAATAACGACAATATCAACAGAAATAAGGATAGTAATAATAGAATGAGGATAATAATAACAGTCGCAGCGATGTGAATAATAGTAAATAATAATAACGACAATATCAACAGAAATAAGGATAGTAATAATAGAATGAGGATAATAATAACAGTCACAGCGATGTGAATAATATTAGTAAGGATAATAATAAGAGAAGTTACGACAATATCAACAGAAATAAGGATAGTAATAATAGAATGAGGATAATAATAACAGTCACAGCGATATGCGTAATAGTAGCACGGATAATAATAAGAAATAACGACAATATCAACAGAAATAAGGATAGTAATAATAGAATGAGGATAATAATAACAGTCACAGCGATGTGAATAATAGAAAGGATAATAATAAGAGAAATAACGACAATATCAACAGAAATAAGGATAGTAATAATAGAATGAGGATAATAATAACAGTCACAGCGATAATAATAACTAAAATAACGACAATATCAACAGAAATAAGGATAGTAATAATAGAATGAGGATAATAATAACAGTCACAGCGATGTGAAAATAATAACCAAAATAACGACAATATCAACAGAAATAAGGATAGTAATAATAGAATGAGGATAATAATAACAGTCACAGCGATATGAATAATAGTAGTAAGGATAATAATAAGAGAAATAACGACAATATCAACAGAAATAAGGATAGTAATAATAGAATGAGGATAATAATAACAGTCACAGCGATAATAATGAGAGAAATAACGACAATATCAACAGAAATAAGGATAGTAATAATAGAATGAGGATAATAATAACAGTCACAGCGATGTGAATAATAGTAGAAAGGATAATAATAAGAGAAATAACGACAATATCAACAGAAATAAGGATAGTAATAATAGAATGAGGATAATAATAACAGTCTCAGTGATAATAATAACTAAAATAACGACAATATCAACAGAAATAAGGATAGTAATAATAGAATGAGGATAATAATAACAGTCACAGTGATAATAATAATAACTAAAGTAACGACAATATCAACAGAAATAAGGATAGTAATAATAGATTGAGGATAATAATAACAGTCTCTGCGATAATAATAAGTAAAATAACGACAATATCAACAGAAATAAGGATAGTAATAATAGAATGAGGATAATAATAACAGTCACAGCGATGTGAATAATAGTAGAAAGGATAATAATAAGAGAAATAACGACAATATCAACAGAAATAAGGATAGTAATAATAGAATGAGGATAATAATAACAGTCACAGCTATATGAATAATAGTAAGGATCATAATAAGAGAAATAACGACAATATCAACAGAAATAAGGATAGTAATAATAGAATGAGGATAATAATAACAGTCACAGCGATGTGAATAATAGTAGAAAGGATAATAATAAGAGAAATAACGACAATATCAACAGAAATAAGGATAGTAATAATAGAATGAGGATAATAATAACAGTCACAGCGATAATAATAACTAAAATAACGACAATATCAACAGAAATAAGGATAGTAATAATAGAATGAGGATAATAATAACAGTCACAGCGATGTGAATAATAGTAGAAAGGATAATAATAAGAGAAATAACGACAATATCAACAGAAATAAGGATAGTAATAATAGAATGAGGATAATAATAACAGTCTCAGCGATAATAATAACTAAAATAACGACAATATCAACAGAAATAAGGATAGTAATAATAGAATGAGGATAATAATAACAGTCTCAGCGATAATAATAACTAAAATAACGACAATATCAACAGAAATAAGGATAGTAATAATAGAATGAGGATAATAATAACAGTCACAGCGATGTGAATAATAGAAAGGATAATAATAAGAGAAATAACGACAATATCAACAGAAATAAGGATAGTAATAATAGAATGAGGATAATAATAACAGTCACAGCGATGTGAATAATAGTAGAAAGGATAATAATAAGAGAAATAACGACAATATCAACAGAAATAAGGATAGTAATAATAGAATGAGGATAATAATAACAGTCTCAGTGATAATAATAACTGAAATAACGACAATATCAACAGAAATAAGGATAGTAATAATAGAATGAGGATAATAATAACAGTCACAGCGATAATAATAAGCAAAATAACGACAATATCAACAGAAATAAGGATAGTAATAATAGAATGAGGATAATAATAACAGTCACAGCGATGTGAATAATAGTAGAAAGGATAATAATAAGAGAAATAACGACAATATCAACAGAAATAAGGATAGTAATAATAGAATGAGGATAATAATAACAGTCACAGCGATAATAATAACTAAAATAACGACAATATCAACAGAAATAAGGATAGTAATAATAGAATGAGGATAATAATAACAGTCTCAGCGATGTGAATTATAGTAGAAAGGATAATAAAAAGAGAAATAACGACAATATCAACAGAAATAAGGATAGTAATAATAGAATGAGGATAATAATAACAGTCTCAGCGATAATAATAAGCAAAATAACGACAATATCAACAGAAATAAGGATAGTAATAATAGAATGAGGATAATAATAACAGTCACAGCGATGTGAATAATAGTAGAAAGGATAATAATAAGAGAAATAACGACAATATCAACAGAAATAAGGATAGTAATAATAGAATGAGGATAATAATAACAGTCTCAGCGATAATAATAACTAAAATAACGACAATATCAACAGAAATAAGGATAGTAATAATAGAATGAGGATAATAATAACAGTCACAGCGATGTGAATAATAGTAGAAAGGATAATAATAAGAGAAATAACGACAATATCAACAGAAATAAGGATAGTAATAATAGAATGAGGATAATAATAACAGTCACAGCGATGTGAATAATAGTAGAAAGGATAATAATAAGAGAAATAACGACAATATCAACAGAAATAAGGATAGTAATAATAGAATGAGGATAATAATAACAGTCTCACTGATAATAATAACTAAAATAACGACAATATCAACAGAAATAAGGATAGTAATAATAGAATGAGGATAATAATAACAGTCTCAGCGATAATAATAACTAAAATAACGACAATATCAACAGAAATAAGGATAGTAATAATAGAATGAGGATAATAATAACAGTCACAGCGATGTGAATAATAGTAGAAAGGATAATAATAAGAGAAATAACGACAATATCAACAGAAATAAGGATAGTAATAATAGAATGAGGATAATAATAACAGTCACAGCGATATGAATAATAGTAGTAAGGATAATAATAAGAGAAATAACGACAATATCAACAGAAATAAGGATAGTAATAATAGAATGAGGATAATAATAACAGTCTCAGCGATAATAATAACTAAAATAACGACAATATCAACAGAAATAAGGATAGTAATAATAGAATGAGGATAATAATAACAGTCACAGCGATAATAATAACTAAAATAACGACAATATCAACAGAAATAAGGACAGTAATAATAGAATGAGGATAATAATAACAGTCACAGCGATGTGAATAATAGTAGAAAGGATAATAATAAGAGAAATAACGACAATATCAACAGAAATAAGGATAGTAATAATAGAATGAGGATAATAATAACAGTCACAGCGATAATAATAACTAAAATAACGACAATATCAACAGAAATAAGGATAGTAATAATAGAATGAGGATAATAATAACAGTCACAGCGATATGAATAATAGTAGTAAGGATAATAATAAGAGAAATAACGACAATATCAACAGAAATAAGGATAGTAATAATAGAATGAGGATAATAATAACAGTCTCAGTGATAATAATAACTAAAATAACGACAATATCAACAGAAATAAGGATAGTAATAATAGAATGAGGATAATAATAACAGTCTCAGCGATAATAATAACCAAAATAACGACAATATCAACAGAAATAAGGACAGTAATAATAGAATGAGGATAATAATAACAGTCACAGCGATGTGAATAATAGTAGAAAGGATAATAATAAGAGAAATAACGACAATATCAACAGAAATAAGGATAGTAATAATAGAATGAGGATAATAATAACAGTCACAGCGATATAATAATAAGAAAATAACGACAATATCAACAGAAATAAGGATAGTAATAATAGAATGAGGATAATAATAACAGTCACAGCGATGTGAATAATAGTAGTAGGAATAATAATAAGAGAAATAACGACAATATCAACAGAAATAAGGACAGTAATAATAGAATGAGGATAATAATAACAGTCACAGCGATGTGAATAATAGTAAGGATAATAATAAGAGAAATAACGACAATATCAACAGAAATAAGGATAGTAATAATAGAATGAATATAATAATAACAGTCACAGCGATATGAATAATAGTAATAAGGATAATAATAAGAGAAATAACGACAATATCAACAGAAATAAGGATAGTAATAATAGAATGAGGATAATAATAACAGTCACAGCGATGTGAATAATAGTAGAAAGGATAATAATAAGAGAAATAACGACAATATCAACAGAAATAAGGATAGTAATAATAGAATGAGGATAATAATAACAGTCACAGTGATAATAATAACTAAAATAACGACAATATCAACAGAAATAAGGATAGTAATAATAGAATGAGGATAATAATAACAGTCACAGCGATGCGAATAATAGTAGAAAGGATAATAATAAGAGAAATAACGACAATATCAACAGAAATAAGGATAGTAATAATAGAATGAGGATAATAATAACAGTCACAGCGATGTGAATAATAGTAGTAAGGATAATAATAAGAGAAATAACGACAATATCAACAGAAATAAGGATAGTAATAATAGAATGAGGATAATAATAACAGTCTCAGCGATAATAATAACTAAAATAACGACAATATCAACAGAAATAAGGATAGTAATAATAGAATGAGGATAATAATAACAGTCTCAGCGATAATAATAACCAAAATAACGACAATATCAACAGAAATAAGGACAGTAATAATAGAATGAGGATAATAATAACAGTCACAGCGATGTGAATAATAGTAGAAAGGATAATAATAAGAGAAATAACGACAATATCAACAGAAATAAGGATAGTAATAATAGAATGAGGATAATAATAACAGTCACAGAGATAATAATAACCAAAATAACGACAATATCAACAGAAATAAGGATAGTAATAATAGAATGAGGATAATAATAACAGTCACAGTGATAATAATAACTAAAGTAACGACAATATCAACAGAAATAAGGATAGTAATAATAGAATGAGGATAATAATAACAGTCACAGCGATGTGAATAATAGTAGAAAGGATAATAATAAGAGAAATAACGACAATATCAACAGAAATAAGGATAGTAATAATAGAATGAGGATAATAATAACAGTCACAGCGATGTGAATAATAGTAGAAAGGATAATAATAAGAGAAATAACGACAATATCAACAGAAATAAGGATAGTAATAATAGAATGAGGATAATAATAACAGTCTCAGCGATAATAATAACTAAAATAACGACAATATCAACAGAAATAAGGATAGTAATAATAGAATGAGGATAATAATAACAGTCACAGCGATATGAATAATAGTAGAAAGGATAATAATAAGAGAAATAACGACAATATCAACAGAAATAAGGATAGTAATAATAGAATGAGGATAATAATAACAGTCACAGCGAGGTGAATAATAAGCAAAATAACGACAATATCAACAGAAATAAGGATAGTAATAATAGAATGAGGATAATAATAACAGTCACAGCGATGTGAATAATAGTAGAAAGGATAATAATAAGAGAAATAACGACAATATCAACAGAAATAAGGATAGTAATAATAGAATGAGGATAATAATAACAGTCTCAGCGATAATAATAACTAAAATAACGACAATATCAACAGAAATAAGGATAGTAATAATAGAATGAGGATAATAATAACAGTCACAGCGATGTGAACAATGGTAGAAGGGATAATAATAAGAGAAATAACGACAATATCAACAGAAATAAGGATAGTAATAATAGAATGAGGATAATAATAACAGTCACAGCGATGTGAATAATAGTAGAAAGGATAATAATAAGAGAAATAACGACAATATCAACAGAAATAAGGATAGTAATAATAGAATGAGGATAATAATAACAGTCACAGCGATGTGAATAATAGTATTAAGGATAATAATAAGAGAAATAACGACAATATCAACAGAAATAAGGATAGTAATAATAGAATGAGGATAATAATAACAGTCTCAGTGATAATAATAACTAAAATAACGACAATATCAACAGAAATAAGGATAGTAATAATAGAATGAGGATAATAATAACAGTCACAGCGATAATAATATGAGAAATAACGACAATATCAACAGAAATAAGGATAGTAATAATAGAATGAGGATAATAATAACAGTCTCAGTGATAATAATAACTAAAATAACGACAATATCAACAGAAATAAGGATAGTAATAATAGAATGAGGATAATAATAACAGTCACAGCGATATGAATAATAGTAGTAAGGATAATAATAAGAGAAATAACGACAATATCACAGAAATAAGGATAGTAATAATAGAATGAGGATAATAATAACAGTCACAGCGATGTGAATAATAGTAGAAAGGATAATAATAAGAGAAATAACGACAATATCAACAGAAATAAGGATAGTAATAATAGAATGAGGATAATAATAACAGTCTCTGTCATAATAATAACCAGAATAACGACAATATCAACAGAAATAAGGATAGTAATAATAGAATGAGGATAATAATAACAGTCACAGCGATAATAATAACCAAAATAAAACGACAATATCAACAGAAATAAGGATAGTAATAATAGAATGAGGATAATAATAACAGTCTCAGTGATAATAATAACTAAAATAACGACAATATCAACAGAAATAAGGATAGTAATAATAGAATGAGGATAATAATAACAGTCTCAGCGATAATAATAAGCAAAATAACGACAATATCAACAGAAATAAGGATAGTAATAATAGAATGAGGATAATAATAACAGTCACAGCGATGTGAATAATAGTAGAAAGGATAATAATAAGAGAAATGACGACAATATCAACAGAAATAAGGATAGTAATAATAGAATGAGGATAATAATAACAGTCTCAGTGATAATAATAACTAAAATAACGACAATATCAACAGAAATAAGGATAGTAATAATAGAATGAGGATAATAATAACAGTCACAGTGATAATAATAACTAAAATAACGACAATATCAACAGAAATAAGGATAGTAATAATAGAATGAGGATAATAATAACAGTCACAGTGATAATAATAACTAAAGTAACGACAATATCAACAGAAATAAGGATAGTAATAATAGAATGAGGATAATAATAACAGTCACAGCGATGTGAATAATAGTAGAAAGGATAATAATAAGAGAAATAACGACAATATCAACAGAAATAAGGATAGTAATAATAGAATGAGGATAATAATAACAGTCTCAGCGATAATAATAACTAAAATAACGACAATATCAACAGAAATAAGGATAGTAATAATAGAATGAGGATAATAATAACAGTCACAGCGATATGAATAATAGTAGTAAGGATAATAATAAGAGAAATAACGACAATATCAACAGAAATAAGGATAGTAATAATAGAATGAGGATAATAATAACAGTCTCAGCGATAATAATAACCAAAATAACGACAATATCAACAGAAATAAGGATAGTAATAATAGAATGAGGATAATAATAACAGTCTCAGCGATAATAATAACCAAAATAACGACAATATCAACAGAAATAAGGACAGTAATAATAGAATGAGGATAATAATAACAGTCACAGCGATGTGAATAATAGTAGAAAGGATAATAATAAGAGAAATAACGACAATATCAACAGAAATAAGGATAGTAATAATAGAATGAGGATAATAATAACAGTCTCAGCGATAATAATAACCAAAATAACGACAATATCAACAGAAATAAGGACAGTAATAATAGAATGAGGATAATAATAACAGTCACAGCGATGTGAATAATAGTAGAAAGGATAATAATAAGAGAAATAACGACAATATCAACAGAAATAAGGATAGTAATAATAGAATGAGGATAATAATAACAGTCACAGCGATGTGAATAATAGTAGAAAGGATAATAATAAGAGAAATAACGACAATATCAACAGAAATAAGGATAGTAATAATAGAATGAGGATAATAATAACAGTCACAGCGATATGAATAATAGTAGAATAGATAATAATAAGAGAAATAACGACAATATCAACAGAAATAAGGATAGTAATAATAGAATGAGGATAATAATAACAGTCACAGCGATGTGAATAATAGTAGAAAGGATAATAATAAGAGAAATAACGACAATATCAACAGAAATAAGGATAGTAATAATAGAATGAGGATAATAATAACAGTCTCAGTGATAATAATAACTAAAATAACGACAATATCAACAGAAATAAGGATAGTAATAATAGAATGAGGATAATAATAACAGTCTCAGCGATAATAATAACCAAAATAACGACAATATCAACAGAAATAAGGACAGTAATAATAGAATGAGGATAATAATAACAGTCACAGCGAAGTGAATAATAGTAGGAAGGATAATAATAAGAGGAATAACGACAATATCAACAGAAATAAGGATAGTAATAATAGAATGAGGATAATAATAACAGTCTCAGCGATAATAATAACTAAAATAACGACAATATCAACAGAAATAAGGATAGTAATAATAGAATGAGGATAATAATAACAGCCACAGTAATAATAATAACTAAAATAACGACAATATCAACAGAAATAAGGATAGTAATAATAGAATGAGGATAATAATAACAGTCTCAGCGATAATAATAACTAAAATAACGACAATATCAACAGAAATAAGGATAGTAATAATAGAATGAGGATAATAATAACAGTCACAGCGATGTGAATAATAGTAGAAAGGATAATAATAAGAGAAATAACGACAATATCAACAGAAATAAGGATAGTAATAATAGAATGAGGATAATAATAACAGTCTCAGTGATAATAATAACTAAAATAACGACAATATCAACAGAAATAAGGATAGTAATAATAGAATGAGGATAATAATAACAGTCTCAGCGATAATAATAAGTAAAATAACGACAATATCAACAGAAATAAGGATAGTAATAATAGAATGAGGATAATAATAACAGTCACAGCGATATGCATAATAGTAGAAAGGATAATAATAAGAGAAATAACGACAATATCAACAGAAATAAGGATAGTAATAATAGAATGAGGATAATAATAACAGTCTCAGTGATAATAATAACTAAAATAACGACAATATCAACAGAAATAAGGATAGTAATAATAGAATGAGGATAATAATAACAGTCTCAGCGATAATAATAAGCAAAATAACGACAATATCAACAGAAATAAGGATAGTAATAATAGAATGAGGATAATAATAACAGTCACAGCGATGTGAATAATAGTAGAAAGGATAATAATAAGAGAAATAACGACAATATCAACAGAAATAAGGATAGTAATAATAGAATGAGGATAATAATAACAGTCTCAGCGATAATAATAACCAAAATAACGACAATATCAACAGAAATAAGGATAGTAATAATAGAATGAGGATAATAATAACAGTGTCAGTGATAATAATAACTAAAATAACGACAATATCAACAGAAATAAGGATAGTAATAATAGAATGAGGATAATAATAACAGTCACAGCGATAATAATAACTAAAATAACGACAATATCAACAGAAATAAGGATAGTAATAATAGAATGAGGATAATAATAACAGTCACAGCGATATGAATAATAGTCGTAAGGATAATAATAAGAGAAATAACGACAATATCAACAGAAATAAGGATAGTAATAATAGAATGAGGATAATAATAACAGTCTCAGCGATAATAATAACTAAAATAACGACAATATCAACAGAAATAAGGATAGTAATAATAGAATGAGGATAATAATAACAGTCACAGCGATATGAATAATAGTAGAAAGGATAATAATAAGAGAAATAACGACAATATCAACAGAAATAAGGATAGTAATAATAGAATGAGGATAATAATAACAGTCTCAGTGATAATAATAACTAAAATAACGACAATATCAACAGAAATAAGGATAGTAATAATAGAATGAGGATAATAATAACAGTCACAGCGATATGAATAATAGTAGAAAGGATAATAATAAGAGAAATAACGACAATATCAACAGAAATAAGGATAGTAATAATAGAATGAGGATAATAATAACAGTCTCAGTGATAATAATAACTAAAATAACGACAATATCAACAGAAATAAGGATAGTAATAATAGAATGAGGATAATAATAACAGTCACAGCGATATGAATAATATTAGTAAGGATAATAATAAGAGAAATAACGACAATATCAACAGAAATAAGGATAGTAATAATAGAATGAGGATAATAATAACAGTCACAGCGATATGAATAATAGTAGTAAGGATAATAATAAGAGAAATAACGACAATATCAACAGAAATAAGGACAGTAATAATAGAATGAGGATAATAATAACAGTCACAGCGATATGAATAATAGTAGTAAGGATAATAATAAGAGAAATAACGACAATATCAACAGAAATAAGGATAGTAATAATAGAATGAGGATAATAATAACAGTCACAGCGATGTGAATAATGTTAGAAAGGATAATAATAAGAGAAATGACGACAATATCAACAGAAATAAGGATAGTAATAATAGAATGAGGATAATAATAACAGTCTCAGCGATAATAATAACTAAAATAACGACAATATCAACAGAAATAAGGATAGTAATAATAGAATGAGGATAATAATAACAGTAG
>JASVEB010000147.1:0-15162 GCA_036983795.1 Megachile lagopoda | reverse complement strand
AATTTTCTTGAACGATAGTTGTTGTTTTTTAACATCTTTGCTTAAAAACTCATTGGATTGTTTCGTGTAATGCAATTAAGTGTATGCATTGATAAAAAACAAGCTTTAATGAGATTAGAAATACGTTTCTTATTGTTCGTGTTACGACAATTTACCAGTACGTAGAAAATACTAAATATCTTAGTGTAAACACATTTTAAGAGTTAAATAAAATCTCAGCCAATTTTTAAATGAAATACTGTGATGGATGTTATTAAAAAAATAAAAAACTCCATTTTGAAGCAAAACTTTAATCTAGTACATTGTATCGTCTTAAAAGTGAAAACAATGGTTTATGAAAAAAGTCTACAGTTTAGGTGTTTCTCAGATCAAACGCTTTGTAAAATTTTTTGGTTTTAAAAGGCCACGCAAAAACATTTTGTATTTAACTGAAATTTCAGTTGTTTCTATCTATGAAGAACAAAAGTTAATTTTTTGCTTCTATACAATCTCAATAATAAATTACAAAAAAACAATAAACAAATATCTTCTATGGACACCCCAAAAAATTCTTCATCTTTATTCTGGGTTTACATTTGATCCTTAGTGTCGCGTTTTATGAAACCAAGTTTAATTGAAAGTTTCTCGTAGTCATTTTTGGAACGTTTTTATGAATAAGGGACAATACACGGAAATAGAACACTGTTGCACATATCACGAACTAGAAAAAATAACCCAATATGCAAAAACTTTTAAATCATTTTTCATTTTATAGTTCTAAAATTTCAAAGATTTCTCTCAATACAAAATGACACTGTAAAGAACACTTAAAATAGTTTTTCAATTGTATATCATTTAGCCAATTCAACAATGGAATATAAAGAACTCCTTACTACTTGAGTACTATGCGAGTTAAAGGTGATTGTTAAACGTAGTCAAAATGTTTGCCCATATATGATCAATCGTCTAGATAAACTGGAGTTGCGTCAAAAACATATGTTCAACAAATTGTAATCTACGGTGCATATTTTACAAGAGTAAAATGAAATTGTTTGGATGAAATTCTAATTTCAGTTTGGCTATTCAAAAATAATATATAACACCAATTTTCTTGAACGATAGTTGTTTTTTTTTAACATCTTTGCTTAAAAACTCATTGGATTGTTTCGTGTAATGCAATTAAGTGTATGCATTGATAAAAAACAAGCTTTAATGAGATTAGAAATACGTTTCTTATTGTTCGTGTTACGACAATTTACCAGTATGTAGAAAATACTAAATATCTTAGTGTAAACACATTTTAAGAGTTAAATAAAATCTCAGCCAATTTTTAAATGAAATACTGTGATGGATGTTATTAAAAAAATAAAAAACTTCGTTTTGAAGCAAAACTTTAATCTAGTACATTGTATCGTCTTAAAAGTGAAAACAATGGTTTATGAAAAAAGTCTACAGTTTAGGTGTTTCTCAGATCAAACGCTTTGTAAAATTTTTTGGTTTTAAAAGGCCACGCAAAAACATTTTGTATTTAACTGAAATTTCAGTTGTTTCTATCTATGAAGAACAAAAGTTAATTTTTTGCTTCTATACAATCTCAATAATAAATTACAAAAAAACAATAAACAAATATCTTCTATGGACACCCCAAAAAATTCTTCATCAGTATTCTGGGTTTACATTTGATCCTTAGTGTCGCGTTTTATGAAACCAAGTTTAATTGAAAGTTTCTCGTAGTCATTTTTGGAACGTTTTTATGAATAAGGGACAATACACGGAAATAGAACACTGTTGCACATATCACGAACTAGAAAAAATAACCCAATATGCAAAAATTTTTAAATCATTTTTCATTTTATAGTTCTAAAATTTCAAAGATTTCTCTCAATACAAAATGACACTGTAAAGAACACTTAAAATAGTTTTTCAATTGTATATCATTTAGCCAATTCAACAATGGAATATAAAGAACTCCTTACTACTTGAGTACTATGCGAGTTAAAGGTGATTGTTAAACGTAGTCAAAATGTTTGCCCATATATGATCAATCGTCTAGATAAACTGGAGTTGCGTCAAAAACATATGTTCAACAAATTGTAATCTACGGTGCATATTTTACAAGAGTAAAATGAAATTGTTTGGATGAAATTCTAATTTCAATTTGGCTATTCAAAAATAATATATAACACCAATTTTCTTGAACGATAGTTGTTTTTTTTTAACATCTTTGCTTAAAAACTCATTGGATTGTTTCGTGTAATGCAATTAAGTGTATGCATTGATAAAAAACAAGCTTTAATGAGATTAGAAATACGTTTCTTATTGTTCGTGTTACGACAATTCACCAGTATGTAAAAAATACTAAATATCTTAGTGTAAACACATCTTAAGAGTTAAATGAAAGCTCAGCCAATTTTTAAATGAAATACTGTGATGGATGTTATTAAAAAAATAAAAAACTTCATTTTGAAGCAAAACTTTAATCTAGTACATTGTATCGTCTTAAAAGTGAAAACAATGGTTTATGAAAAAAGTCTACAGTTTAGGTGTTTCTCAGATCAAACGCTTTGTAAAATTTTTTGGTTTTAAAAGGCCACGCAAAAACATTTTGTATTTAACTGAAATTTCAGTTGTTTCTATCTATGAAGAACAAAAGTTAATTTTTTGCTTCTATACAATCTCAATAATAAATTACAAAAAAACAATAAACAAATATCTTCTATGGACACCCCAAAAAATTCTTCATCAGTATTCTGGGTTTACATTTGATCCTTAGTGTCGCGTTTTATGAAACCAAGTTTAATTGAAAGTTTCTCGTAGTCATTTTTGGAACGTTTTTATGAATAAGGGACAATACACGGAAATAGAACACTGTTGCACATATCACGAACTAGAAAAAATAACCCAATATGCAAAAATTTTTAAATCATTTTTCATTTTATAGTTCTAAAATTTCAAAGATTTCTCTCAATACAAAATGACACTGTAAAGAACACTTAAAATAGTTTTTCAATTGTATATCATTTAGCCAATTCAACAATGGAATATAAAGAACTCCTTACTACTTGAGTACTATGCGAGTTAAAGGTGATTGTTAAACGTAGTCAAAATGTTTGCCCATATATGATCAATCGTCTAGATCAACTGGAGTTGCGTCAAAAACATATGTTCAACAAATTGTAATCTACGGTGCATATTTTACAAGAGTAAAACGAAATTGTTTTGATGATATTCTAATTTCAATTTGGCTATTCAAAAATAATATATAACACCAATTTTCTTGAACGATAGTTGTTGTTTTTTAACATCTTTGCTTAAAAACTCATTGGATTGTTTCGTGTAATGCAATTAAGTGTATGCATTGATAAAAAACAAGCTTTAATGAGATTAGAAATACGTTTCTTATTGTTCGTGTTACGACAATTTACCAGTACGTAGAAAATACTAAATATCTTAGTGTAAACACATTTTAAGAGTTAAATAAAATCTCAGCCAATTTTTAAATGAAATACTGTGATGGATGTTATTAAAAAAATAAAAAACTTCGTTTTGAAGCAAAACTTTAATCTAGTACATTGTATCGTCTTAAAAGTGAAAACAATGGTTTATGAAAAAAGTCTACAGTTTAGGTGTTTCTCAGATCAAACGCTTTGTAAAATTTTTTGGTTTTAAAAGGCCACGCAAAAACATTTTGTATTTAACTGAAATTTCAGTTGTTTCTATCTATGAAGAACAAAAGTTAATTTTTTGCTTCTATACAATCTCAATAATAAATTACAAAAAAACAATAAACAAATATCTTCTATGGACACCCCAAAAAATTCTTCATCAGTATTCTGGGTTTACATTTGATCCTTAGTGTCGCGTTTTATGAAACCAAGTTTAATTGAAAGTTTCTCGTAGTCATTTTTGGAACGTTTTTATGAATAAGGGACAATACACGGAAATAGAACACTGTTGCACATATCACGAACTAGAAAAAATAACCCAATATGCAAAAATTTTTAAATCATTTTTCATTTTATAGTTCTAAAATTTCAAAGATTTCTCTCAATACAAAATGACACTGTAAAGAACACTTAAAATAGTTTTTCAATTGTATATCATTTAGCCAATTCAACAATGGAATATAAAGAACTCCTTACTACTTGAGTACTATGCGAGTTAAAGGTGATTGTTAAACGTAGTCAAAATGTTTGCCCATATATGATCAATCGTCTAGATAAACTGGAGTTGCGTCAAAAACATATGTTCAACAAATTGTAATCTACGGTGCATATTTTACAAGAGTAAAATGAAATTGTTTGGATGAAATTCTAATTTCAATTTGGCTATTCAAAAATAATATATAACACCAATTTTCTTGAACGATAGTTGTTTTTTTTTAACATCTTTGCTTAAAAACTCATTGGATTGTTTCGTGTAATGCAATTAAGTGTATGCATTGATAAAAAACAAGCTTTAATGAGATTAGAAATACGTTTCTTATTGTTCGTGTTACGACAATTTACCAGTACGTAGAAAATACTAAATATCTTAGTGTAAACACATTTTAAGAGTTAAATAAAATCTCAGCCAATTTTTAAATGAAATACTGTGATGGATGTTATTAAAAAAATAAAAAACTTCGTTTTGAAGCAAAACTTTAATCTAGTACATTGTATCGTCTTAAAAGTGAAAACAATGGTTTATGAAAAAAGTCTACAGTTTAGGTGTTTCTCAGATCAAACGCTTTGTAAAATTTTTTGGTTTTAAAAGGCCACGCAAAAACATTTTGTATTTAACTGAAATTTCAGTTGTTTCTATCTATGAAGAACAAAAGTTAATTTTTTGCTTCTATACAATCTCAATAATAAATTACAAAAAAACAATAAACAAATATCTTCTATGGACACCCCAAAAAATTCTTCATCAGTATTCTGGGTTTACATTTGATCCTTAGTGTCGCGTTTTATGAAACCAAGTTTAATTGAAAGTTTCTCGTAGTCATTTTTGGAACGTTTTTATGAATAAGGGACAATACACGGAAATAGAACACTGTTGCACATATCACGAACTAGAAAAAATAACCCAATATGCAAAAATTTTTAAATCATTTTTCATTTTATAGTTCTAAAATTTCAAAGATTTCTCTCAATACAAAATGACACTGTAAAGAACACTTAAAATAGTTTTTCAATTGTATATCATTTAGCCAATTCAACAATGGAATATAAAGAACTCCTTACTACTTGAGTACTATGCGAGTTAAAGGTGATTGTTAAACGTAGTCAAAATGTTTGCCCATATATGATCAATCGTCTAGATAAACTGGAGTTGCGTCAAAAACATATGTTCAACAAATTGTAATCTACGGTGCATATTTTACAAGAGTAAAATGAAATTGTTTGGATGAAATTCTAATTTCAGTTTGGCTATTCAAAAATAATATATAACACCAATTTTCTTGAACGATAGTTGTTTTTTTTTAACATCTTTGCTTAAAAACTCATTGGATTGTTTCGTGTAATGCAATTAAGTGTATGCATTGATAAAAAACAAGCTTTAATGAGATTAGAAATACGTTTCTTATTGTTCGTGTTACGACAATTCACCAGTATGTAGAAAATACTAAATATCTTAGTGTAAACACATTTTAAGAGTTAAATAAAATCTCAGCCAATTTTTAAATAAAATACTGTGATGGATGTTATTAAAAAAATAAAAAACTCCATTTTGAAGCAAAACTCTAATCTAGTACATTGTATCGTCTTAAAAGTGAAAACAATGGTTTATGAAAAAAGTCTACAGTTTAGGTGTTTCTCAGATCAAACGCTTTATAAAATTTTTTGGTTTTAAAAGGCCACGCAAAAACATTTTGTATTTAACTGAAATTTCAGTTGTTTCTATCTATGAAGAACAAAAGTTAATTTTTTGCTTCTATACAATCTCAATAATAAATTACAAAAAAACAATAAACAAATATCTTCTATGGACACCCCAAAAAATTCTTCATCAGTATTCTGGGTTTACATTTGATCCTTAGTGTCGCGTTTTATGAAACCAAGTTTAATTGAAAGTTTCTCGTAGTCATTTTTGGAACGTTTTTATGAATAAGGGACAATACACGGAAATAGAACACTGTTGCACATATCACGAACTAGAAAAAATAACCCAATATGCAAAAATTTTTAAATCATTTTTCATTTTATAGTTCTAAAATTTCAAAGATTTCTCTCAATACAAAATGACACTGTAAAGAACACTTAAAATAGTTTTTCAATTGTATATCATTTAGCCAATTCAACAATGGAATATAAAGAACTCCTTACTACTTGAGTACTATGCGAGTTAAAGGTGATTGTTAAACGTAGTCAAAATGTTTGCCCATATATGATCAATCGTCTAGATAAACTGGAGTTGCGTCAAAAACATATGTTCAACAAATTGTAATCTACGGTGCATATTTTACAAGAGTAAAATGAAATTGTTTGGATGAAATTCTAATTTCAGTTTGGCTATTCAAAAATAATATATAACACCAATTTTCTTGAACGATAGTTGTTTTTTTTTAACATCTTTGCTTAAAAACTCATTGGATTGTTTCGTGTAATGCAATTAAGTGTATGCATTGATAAAAAACAAGCTTTAATGAGATTAGAAATACGTTTCTTATTGTTCGTGTTACGACAATTCACCAGTATGTAGAAAATACTAAATATCTTAGTGTAAACACATTTTAAGAGTTAAATAAAATCTCAGCCAATTTTTAAATAAAATACTGTGATGGATGTTATTAAAAAAATAAAAAACTCCATTTTGAAGCAAAACTTTAATCTAGTACATTGTATCGTCTTAAAAGTGAAAACAATGGTTTATGAAAAAAGTCTACAGTTTAGGTGTTTCTCAGATCAAACGCTTTGTAAAATTTTTTGGTTTTAAAAGGCCACGCAAAAACATTTTGTATTTAACTGAAATTTCAGTTGTTTCTATCTATGAAGAACAAAAGTTAATTTTTTGCTTCTATACAATCTCAATAATAAATTACAAAAAAACAATAAACAAATATCTTCTATGGACACCCCAAAAAATTCTTCATCAGTATTCTGGGTTTACATTTGATCCTTAGTGTCGCGTTTTATGAAACCAAGTTTAATTGAAAGTTTCTCGTAGTCATTTTTGGAACGTTTTTATGAATAAGGGACAATACACGGAAATAGAACACTGTTGCACATATCACGAACTAGAAAAAATAACCCAATATGCAAAAATTTTTAAATCATTTTTCATTTTATAGTTCTAAAATTTCAAAGATTTCTCTCAATACAAAATGACACTGTAAAGAACACTTAAAATAGTTTTTCAATTGTATATCATTTAGCCAATTCAACAATGGAATATAAAGAACTCCTTACTACTTGAGTACTATGCGAGTTAAAGGTGATTGTTAAACGTAGTCAAAATGTTTGCCCATATATGATCAATCGTCTAGATAAACTGGAGTTGCGTCAAAAACATATGTTCAACAAATTGTAATCTACGGTGCATATTTTACAAGAGTAAAATGAAATTGTTTGGATGAAATTCTAATTTCAGTTTGGCTATTCAAAAATAATATATAACACCAATTTTCTTGAACGATAGTTGTTTTTTTTTAACATCTTTGCTTAAAAACTCATTGGATTGTTTCGTGTAATGCAATTAAGTGTATGCATTGATAAAAAACAAGCTTTAATGAGATTATAAATACGTTTCTTATTGTTCGTGTTACGACAATTCACCAGTATGTAAAAAATACTAAATATCTTAGTGTAAACACATCTTAAGAGTTAAATAAAATCTCAGCCAATTTTTAAATGAAATACTGTGATGGATGTTATTAAAAAAATAAAAAACTTCATTTTGAAGCAAAACTTTAATCTAGTACATTGTATCGTCTTAAAAGTGAAAACAATGGTTTATGAAAAAAGTCTACAGTTTAGGTGTTTCTCAGATCAAACGCTTTATAAAATTTTTTGGTTTTAAAAGGCCACGCAAAAACATTTTGTATTTAACTGAAATTTCAGTTGTTTCTATCTATGAAGAACAAAAGTTAATTTTTTGCTTCTATACAATCTCAATAATAAATTACAAAAAAACAATAAACAAATATCTTCTATGGACACCCCAAAAAATTCTTCATCAGTATTCTGGGTTTACATTTGATCCTTAGTGTCGCGTTTTATGAAACCAAGTTTAATTGAAAGTTTCTCGTAGTCATTTTTGGAACGTTTTTATGAATAAGGGACAATACACGGAAATAGAACACTGTTGCACATATCACGAACTAGAAAAAATAACCCAATATGCAAAAATTTTTAAATCATTTTTCATTTTATAGTTCTAAAATTTCAAAGATTTCTCTCAATACAAAATGACACTGTAAAGAACACTTAAAATAGTTTTTCAATTGTATATCATTTAGCCAATTCAACAATGGAATATAAAGAACTCCTTACTACTTGAGTACTATGCGAGTTAAAGGTGATTGTTAAACGTAGTCAAAATGTTTGCCCATATATGATCAATCGTCTAGATAAACTGGAGTTGCGTCAAAAACATATGTTCAACAAATTGTAATCTACGGTGCATATTTTACAAGAGTAAAATGAAATTGTTTGGATGAAATTCTAATTTCAGTTTGGCTATTCAAAAATAATATATAACACCAATTTTCTTGAACGATAGTTGTTTTTTTTTAACATCTTTGCTTAAAAACTCATTGGATTGTTTCGTGTAATGCAATTAAGTGTATGCATTGATAAAAAACAAGCTTTAATGAGATTAGAAATACGTTTCTTATTGTTCGTGTTACGACAATTCACCAGTATGTAGAAAATACTAAATATCTTAGTGTAAACACATTTTAAGAGTTAAATAAAATCTCAGCCAATTTTTAAATAAAATACTGTGATGGATGTTATTAAAAAAATAAAAAACTCCATTTTGAAGCAAAACTCTAATCTAGTACATTGTATCGTCTTAAAAGTGAAAACAATGGTT
Source organism: Megachile lagopoda (assembly GCA_036983795.1). Classification (NCBI taxonomy): domain Eukaryota; kingdom Metazoa; phylum Arthropoda; class Insecta; order Hymenoptera; family Megachilidae; genus Megachile; species Megachile lagopoda. The sequence goes on along the minus strand of JASVEB010000147.1, from coordinate 6,165 downwards.
TATGAAAAAAGTCTACAGTTTAGGTGTTTCTCAGATCAAACGCTTTATAAAATTTTTTGGTTTTAAAAGGCCACGCAAAAACATTTTGTATTTAACTGAAATTTCAGTTGTTTCTATCTATGAAGAACAAAAGTTAATTTTTTGCTTCTATACAATCTCAATAATAAATTACAAAAAAACAATAAACAAATATCTTCTATGGACACCCCAAAAAATTCTTCATCAGTATTCTGGGTTTACATTTGATCCTTAGTGTCGCGTTTTATGAAACCAAGTTTAATTGAAAGTTTCTCGTAGTCATTTTTGGAACGTTTTTATGAATAAGGGACAATACACGGAAATAGAACACTGTTGCACATATCACGAACTAGAAAAAATAACCCAATATGCAAAAATTTTTAAATCATTTTTCATTTTATAGTTCTAAAATTTCAAAGATTTCTCTCAATACAAAATGACACTGTAAAGAACACTTAAAATAGTTTTTCAATTGTATATCATTTAGCCAATTCAACAATGGAATATAAAGAACTCCTTACTACTTGAGTACTATGCGAGTTAAAGGTGATTGTTAAACGTAGTCAAAATGTTTGCCCATATATGATCAATCGTCTAGATAAACTGGAGTTGCGTCAAAAACATATGTTCAACAAATTGTAATCTACGGTGCATATTTTACAAGAGTAAAATGAAATTGTTTGGATGAAATTCTAATTTCAGTTTGGCTATTCAAAAATAATATATAACACCAATTTTCTTGAACGATAGTTGTTTTTTTTTAACATCTTTGCTTAAAAACTCATTGGATTGTTTCGTGTAATGCAATTAAGTGTATGCATTGATAAAAAACAAGCTTTAATGAGATTATAAATACGTTTCTTATTGTTCGTGTTACGACAATTCACCAGTATGTAAAAAATACTAAATATCTTAGTGTAAACACATCTTAAGAGTTAAATGAAAGCTCAGCCAATTTTTAAATGAAATACTGTGATGGATGTTATTAAAAAAATAAAAAACTTCATTTTGAAGCAAAACTTTAATCTAGTACATTGTATCGTCTTAAAAGTGAAAACAATGGTTTATGAAAAAAGTCTACAGTTTAGGTGTTTCTCAGATCAAACGCTTTGTAAAATTTTTTGGTTTTAAAAGGCCACGCAAAAACATTTTGTATTTAACTGAAATTTCAGTTGTTTCTATCTATGAAGAACAAAAGTTAATTTTTTGCTTCTATACAATCTCAATAATAAATTACAAAAAAACAATAAACAAATATCTTCTATGGACACCCCAAAAAATTCTTCATCAGTATTCTGGGTTTACATTTGATCCTTAGTGTCGCGTTTTATGAAACCAAGTTTAATTGAAAGTTTCTCGTAGTCATTTTTGGAACGTTTTTATGAATAAGGGACAATACACGGAAATAGAACACTGTTGCACATATCACGAACTAGAAAAAATAACCCAATATGCAAAAATTTTTAAATCATTTTTCATTTTATAGTTCTAAAATTTCAAAGATTTCTCTCAATACAAAATGACACTGTAAAGAACACTTAAAATAGTTTTTCAATTGTATATCATTTAGCCAATTCAACAATGGAATATAAAGAACTCCTTACTACTTGAGTACTATGCGAGTTAAAGGTGATTGTTAAACGTAGTCAAAATGTTTGCCCATATATGATCAATCGTCTAGATAAACTGGAGTTGCGTCAAAAACATATGTTCAACAAATTGTAATCTACGGTGCATATTTTACAAGAGTAAAATGAAATTGTTTGGATGAAATTCTAATTTCAGTTTGGCTATTCAAAAATAATATATAACACCAATTTTCTTGAACGATAGTTGTTTTTTTTTAACATCTTTGCTTAAAAACTCATTGGATTGTTTCGTGTAATGCAATTAAGTGTATGCATTGATAAAAAACAAGCTTTAATGAGATTATAAATACGTTTCTTATTGTTCGTGTTACGACAATTCACCAGTATGTAAAAAATACTAAATATCTTAGTGTAAACACATCTTAAGAGTTAAATGAAAGCTCAGCCAATTTTTAAATGAAATACTGTGATGGATGTTATTAAAAAAATAAAAAACTTCATTTTGAAGCAAAACTTTAATCTAGTACATTGTATCGTCTTAAAAGTGAAAACAATGGTTTATGAAAAAAGTCTACAGTTTAGGTGTTTCTCAGATCAAACGCTTTGTAAAATTTTTTGGTTTTAAAAGGCCACGCAAAAACATTTTGTATTTAACTGAAATTTCAGTTGTTTCTATCTATGAAGAACAAAAGTTAATTTTTTGCTTCTATACAATCTCAATAATAAATTACAAAAAAACAATAAACAAATATCTTCTATGGACACCCCAAAAAATTCTTCATCAGTATTCTGGGTTTACATTTGATCCTTAGTGTCGCGTTTTATGAAACCAAGTTTAATTGAAAGTTTCTCGTAGTCATTTTTGGAACGTTTTTATGAATAAGGGACAATACACGGAAATAGAACACTGTTGCACATATCACGAACTAGAAAAAATAACCCAATATGCAAAAATTTTTAAATCATTTTTCATTTTATAGTTCTAAAATTTCAAAGATTTCTCTCAATACAAAATGACACTGTAAAGAACACTTAAAATAGTTTTTCAATTGTATATCATTTAGCCAATTCAACAATGGAATATAAAGAACTCCTTACTACTTGAGTACTATGCGAGTTAAAGGTGATTGTTAAACGTAGTCAAAATGTTTGCCCATATATGATCAATCGTCTAGATAAACTGGAGTTGCGTCAAAAACATATGTTCAACAAATTGTAATCTACGGTGCATATTTTACAAGAGTAAAATGAAATTGTTTGGATGAAATTCTAATTTCAGTTTGGCTATTCAAAAATAATATATAACACCAATTTTCTTGAACGATAGTTGTTTTTTTTTAACATCTTTGCTTAAAAACTCATTGGATTGTTTCGTGTAATGCAATTAAGTGTATGCATTGATAAAAAACAAGCTTTAATGAGATTATAAATACGTTTCTTATTGTTCGTGTTACGACAATTCACCAGTATGTAGAAAATACTAAATATCTTAGTGTAAACACATTTTAAGAGTTAAATAAAATCTCAGCCAATTTTTAAATAAAATACTGTGATGGATGTTATTAAAAAAATAAAAAACTCCATTTTGAAGCAAAACTCTAATCTAGTACATTGTATCGTCTTAAAAGTGAAAACAATGGTTTATGAAAAAAGTCTACAGTTTAGGTGTTTCTCAGATCAAACGCTTTATAAAATTTTTTGGTTTTAAAAGGCCACGCAAAAACATTTTGTATTTAACTGAAATTTCAGTTGTTTCTATCTATGAAGAACAAAAGTTAATTTTTTGCTTCTATACAATCTCAATAATAAATTACAAAAAAACAATAAACAAATATCTTCTATGGACACCCCAAAAAATTCTTCATCAGTATTCTGGGTTTACATTTGATCCTTAGTGTCGCGTTTTATGAAACCAAGTTTAATTGAAAGTTTCTCGTAGTCATTTTTGGAACGTTTTTATGAATAAGGGACAATACACGGAAATAGAACACTGTTGCACATATCACGAACCAGAAAAAATAACCCAATATGCAAAAATTTTTAAATCATTTTTCATTTTATAGTTCTAAAATTTCAAAGATTTCTCTCAATACAAAATGACACTGTAAAGAACACTTAAAATAGTTTTTCAATTGTATATCATTTAGCCAATTCAACAATGGAATATAAAGAACTCCTTACTACTTGAGTACTATGCGAGTTAAAGGTGATTGTTAAACGTAGTCAAAATGTTTGCCCATATATGATCGATCGTCTAGATAAACTGGAGTTGCGTCAAAAACATATGTTCAACAAATTGTAATCTACGGTGCATATTTTACAAGAGTAAAACGAAATTGTTTTGATGATATTCTAATTTCAATTTGGCTATTCAAAAATAATATATAACACCAATTTTCTTGAACGATAGTTGTTTTTTTTTAACATCTTTGCTTAAAAACTCATTGGATTGTTTCGTGTAATGCAATTAAGTGTATGCATTGATAAAAAACAAGCTTTAATGAGATTATAAATACGTTTCTTATTGTTCGTGTTACGACAATTCACCAGTATGTAAAAAATACTAAATATCTTAGTGTAAACACATCTTAAGAGTTAAATGAAAGCTCAGCCAATTTTTAAACGAAATACTGTGATGGATGTTATTAAAAAAATAAAAAACTTCATTTTGAAGCAAAACTTTAATCTAGTACATTGTATCGTCTTAAAAGTGAAAACAATGGTTTATGAAAAAAGTCTACAGTTTAGGTGTTTCTCAGATCAAACGCTTTGTAAAATTTTTTGGTTTTAAAAGGCCACGCAAAAACATTTTGTATTTAACTGAAATTTCAGTTGTTTCTATCTATGAAGAACAAAAGTTAATTTTTTGCTTCTATACAATCTCAATAATAAATTACGAAAAACCAATAAACAAATATCTTCTATGGACACCCCAAAAAATTCTTCATCAGTATTCTGGGTTTACATTTGATCCTTAGTGTCGCGTTTTATGAAACCAAGTTTAATTGAAAGTTTCTCGTAGTCATTTTTGGAACGTTTTTATGAATAAGGGACAATACACGGAAATAGAACACTGTTGCACATATCACGAACTAGAAAAAATAACCCAATATGCAAAAATTTTTAAATCATTTTTCATTTTATAGTTCTAAAATTTCAAAGATTTCTCTCAATACAAAATGACACTGTAAAGAACACTTAAAATAGTTTTTCAATTGTATATCATTTAGCCAATTCAACAATGGAATATAAAGAACTCCTTACTACTTGAGTACTATGCGAGTTAAAGGTGATTGTTAAACGTAGTCAAAATGTTTGCCCATATATGATCAATCGTCTAGATAAACTGGAGTTGCGTCAAAAACATATGTTCAACAAATTGTAATCTACGGTGCATATTTTACAAGAGTAAAATGAAATTGTTTGGATGAAATTCTAATTTCAGTTTGGCTATTCAAAAATAATATATAACACCAATTTTCTTGAACGATAGTTGTTTTTTTTTAACATCTTTGCTTAAAAACTCATTGGATTGTTTCGTGTAATGCAATTAAGTGTATGCATTGATAAAAAACAAGCTTTAATGAGATTATAAATACGTTTCTTATTGTTCGTGTTACGACAATTCACCAGTATGTAGAAAATACTAAATATCTTAGTGTAAACACATTTTAAGAGTTAAATGAAAGCTCAGCCAATTTTTAAATGAAATACTGTGATGGATGTTATTAAAAAAATAAAAAACTTCGTTTTGAAGCAAAACTTTAATCTAGTACATTGTATCGTCTTAAAAGTGAAAACAATGGTTTATGAAAAAAGTCTACAGTTTAGGTGTTTCTCAGATCAAACGCTTTGTAAAATTTTTTGGTTTTAAAAGGCCACGCAAAAACATTTTGTATTTAACTGAAATTTCAGTTGTTTCTATCTATGAAGAACAAAAGTTAATTTTTTGCTTCTATACAATCTCAATAATAAATTACAAAAAAACAATAAACAAATATCTTCTATGGACACCCCAAAAAATTCTTCATCAGTATTCTGGGTTTACATTTGATCCTTAGTGTCGCGTTTTATGAAACCAAGTTTAATTGAAAGTTTCTCGTAGTCATTTTTGGAACGTTTTTATGAATAAGGGACAATACACGGAAATAGAACACTGTTGCACATATCACGAACTAGAAAAAATAACCCAATATGCAAAAATTTTTAAATCATTTTTCATTTTATAGTTCTAAAATTTCAAAGATTTCTCTCAATACAAAATGACACTGTAAAGAACACTTAAAATAGTTTTTCAATTGTATATCATTTAGCCAATTCAACAATGGAATATAAAGAACTCCTTACTACTTGAGTACTATGCGAGTTAAAGGTGATTGTTAAACGTAGTCAAAATGTTTGCCCATATATGATCAATCGTCTAGATAAACTGGAGTTGCGTCAAAAACATATGTTCAACAAATTGTAATCTACGGTGCATATTTTACAAGAGTAAAATGAAATTGTTTGGATGAAATTCTAATTTCAATTTGGCTATTCAAAAATAATATATAACACC
>JASVEB010000146.1:0-15186 GCA_036983795.1 Megachile lagopoda | reverse complement strand
GACAGAGACACAGAGACAGAGGCACAGAGACAGAGACACAGAGACAGAGACACAGAGACAGAGACACAGAGACAGAGACACAGAGACAGAGACACAGAGACAGAGACACAGAGACAGAGACACAGAGACAGAGACACAGAGACAGAGACACAGAGAGACAGAGACACAGAGACAGAGACACAGAGACAGAGACACAGAGACAGAGACACATAGACAGAGACACAGAGACAGAGACACAGAGACAGAGACACAGAGACAGAGACACAGAGACAGAGACACAGAGACAGAGACACAGAGACAGAGACACAGAGACAGAGACACAGAGACAGAGACACAGAGACAGAGACACAGAGACAGAGACACAGAGACAGAGACACAGAGACAGAGACACAGAGACAGAGACACAGAGACAGAGACACAGAGACAGAGACACAGAGACAGAGACACAGAGACAGAGACACAGAGACAGAGACACAGAGACAGAGACACAGAGACAGAGACACAGAGACAGAGACACAGAGACAGAGACACAGAGACAGAGACACAGAGACAGAGACACAGAGACAGAGACACAGAGACAGAGACACAGAGACAGAGACACAGAGACAGAGACACAGAGACACAGAGACAGAGACACAGAGACAGAGACACAGAGACAGAGACACAGAGACAGAGACACAGAGACAGAGACACAGAGACAGAGACACAGAGACAGAGACACAGAGACAGAGACACAGAGACAGAGACACAGAGACAGAGACACAGAGACAGAGACACAGAGAGAGAGACACAGAGACAGAGACACAGAGACAGAGACACAGAGACAGAGACACAGAGACAGAGACACAGAGACAGAGACACAGAGACAGAGACACAGAGACAGAGACAGAGACAGAGACAGAGACACAGAGACAGAGACACAGAGACAGAGACACAGAGACAGAGACACAGAGACAGAGACACAGAGACAGAGACACAGAGACAGAGACACAGAGACAGAGACACAGAGACAGAGACACAGAGACAGAGACACAGAGACAGAGACACAGAGACAGAGACACAGAGACAGAGACACAGAGACAGAGACACAGAGACAGAGACAGAGACAGAGACACAGAGACAGAGACACAGAGACAGAGACACAGAGACAGAGACACAGAGACAGAGACACAGAGACAGAGACACAGAGACAGAGACACAGAGACAGAGACACAGAGACAGAGACACAGAGACAGAGACAGAGACACAGAGACAGAGACACAGAGACAGAGACACAGAGACAGAGACACAGAGACAGAGACACAGAGACAGAGACACAGAGACAGAGACACAGAGACAGAGACACAGAGACGGAGACGCAGAGACAGAGACACAGAGACAGAGACACAGAGACAGAGACACAGAGACAGAGACACAGAGACAGAGACACAGAGACAGAGACACAGAGACAGAGACACAGAGACAGAGACACAGAGACAGAGACACAGAGACAGAGACACAGAGACAGAGACACAGAGACAGAGACACAGAGACAGAGACACAGAGACAGAGACACAGAGACAGAGACACAGAGACAGAGACACAGAGACAGAGACACAGAGACAGAGACACAGAGACAGAGACAGAGACAGAGACAGAGACACAGAGACAGAGACACAGAGACAGAGACACAGAGACAGAGACACAGAGACAGAGACACAGAGACAGAGACACAGAGACAGAGACACAGAGACAGAGACACAGAGACGGAGACAAAGAGACGGAGACACAGAGACAGAGACACAGAGACAGAGACACAGAGACAGAGACACAGAGACAGAGACACAGAGACAGAGACACAGAGACAGAGACACAGAGACAGAGACACAGAGACAGAGACACAGAGACAGAGACACAGAGACAGAGACACAGAGACAGAGACACAGAGACAGAGACACAGAGACAGAGACACAGAGACAGAGACACAGAGACAGAGACACAGAGACAGAGACACAGAGACAGAGACACAGAGACAGAGACACAGAGACAGAGACACAGAGACAGAGACACAGAGACAGAGACACAGAGACAGAGACACAGAGACAGAGACACAGAGACAGAGACACAGAGACAGAGACACAGAGACAGAGACACAGAGACAGAGACACAGAGACAGAGACACAGAGACAGAGACACAGAGACAGAGACACAGAGACAGAGACACAGAGACAGAGACACAGAGACAGAGACACAGAGACAGAGACACAGAGACAGAGACACAGAGACAGAGACACAGAGACAGAGACACAGAGACAGAGACACAGAGACAGAGACACAGAGACAGAGACACAGAGACAGAGACACAGAGACAGAGACACAGAGACAGAGACACAGAGACAGAGACACAGAGACAGAGACACAGAGACAGAGACACAGAGACAGAGACACAGAGACAGAGACACAGAGACAGAGACACAGAGACAGAGACACAGAGACAGAGACACAGAGACAGAGACAGAGACACAGAGACAGAGACACAGAGACAGAGACACAGAGACAGAGACACAGAGACAGAGACACAGAGACAGAGACACAGAGACAGAGACACAGAGACAGAGACACAGAGACAGAGACACAGAGACAGAGACACAGAGACAGAGACACAGAGACAGAGACACAGAGACAGAGACACAGAGACAGAGACACAGAGACAGAGACACAGAGACAGAGACACAGAGACAGAGACACAGAGACAGAGACACAGAGACAGAGACACAGAGACAGAGACACAGAGACAGAGACACAGTGACAGAGACGCAGAGACAGAGACACAGAGACAGAGACACAGAGACAGAGACACAGAGACAGAGACACAGAGACAGAGACACAGAGACAGAGACAGAGACACAGAGACAGAGACACAGAGACAGAGACACAGAGACAGAGACACAGAGACAGAGACACAGAGACAGAGACACAGAGACAGAGACACAGAGACAGAGACACAGAGACAGAGACACAGAGACAGAGACACAGAGACAGAGACACAGAGACAGAGACACAGAGACAGAGACAGAGACACAGAGACAGAGACACAGAGACAGAGACACAGAGACAGAGACACAGAGACAGAGACACAGAGACAGAGACACAGAGACAGAGACACAGAGACAGAGACACAGAGACAGAGACACAGAGACAGCAGAGACAGAGACACAGAGACAGATACACAGAGGTAGAGACGCAGGAACAGAAACACTGAGACACAGAGACAGAGACACAGAGACAGAGACACAGAGACAGAGACACAGAGACAGAGACACAGAGACAGAGACACAGAGACAGAGACACAGAGACAGAGACACAGAGACAGAGACAGAGAGACAGAGACACAGAGACAGAGACACAGAGACAGAGACACAGAGACAGAGACACAGAGACAGAGACACAGAGACAGAGACACAGAGACAGAGACACAGAGACAGAGACACAGAGACAGAGACACAGAGACAAGGACACAGAGACAGAGACACAGAGACAGAGACACAGAGACAGAGACACAGAGACAGAGACACAGAGACAGAGACACAGAGACAGAGACACAGAGACAGAGACACAGAGACAGAGACACAGAGACAGAGACACAGAGACAGAGACAGAGACAGAGACAGAGAGACAGAGACAGAGAGACAGAGACAGAGACACAGAGACAGAGACACAGAGACAGAGACACAGAGACAGAGACACAGAGACAGAGACACAGAGACAGAGACACAGAGACAGAGACACAGAGACAGAGACACAGAGACAGAGACACAGAGACAGGGACACAGAGACAGAGACACAGAGACAGAGACACAGAGACAGAGACACAGAGACAGAGACACAGAGACAGAGACACAGAGACAGAGACACAGAGACAGAGACACAGAGACAGAGACACAGAGACAGAGACACAGAGACAGAGACACAGAGACAGAGACACAGAGACAGAGACACAGAGACAGAGACACAGAGACAGAGACACAGAGACAGAGACACAGAGACAGAGACACAGAGACAGAGACACAGAGACAGAGACACAGAGACAGAGACACAGAGACAGAGACACAGAGACAGAGACACAGAGACAGAGACACAGAGACAGAGACACAGAGACAGAGACACAGAGACAGAGACACAGAGACAGAGACACAGAGACAGAGACACAGAGACAGAGACACAGAGACAGAGACACAGAGACAGAGACACAGAGACAGAGACACAGAGACAGAGACACAGAGACAGAGACACAGAGACAGAGACACAGAGACAGAGACACAGAGACAGAGACACAGAGACAGAGACACAGAGACAGAGACACAGAGACAGAGACACAGAGACAGAGACACAGAGACAGAGACACAGAGACAGAGACACAGAGACAGAGACACAGAGACAGAGACACAGAGACAGAGACACAGAGACAGAGACACAGAGACAGAGACACAGAGACAGAGACACAGAGACAGAGACACAGAGACAGAGACACAGAGACAGAGACACAGAGACAGAGACACAGAGACAGAGACACAGAGACAGAGACACAGAGACAGAGACACAGAGACAGAGACACAGAGACAGAGACACAGAGACAGAGACACAGAGACAGAGACACAGAGACAGAGACACAGAGACAGAGACACAGAGACAGAGACACAGAGACAGAGACACAGAGACAGAGACACAGAGACAGAGACACAGAGACAGAGACACAGAGACAGAGACACAGAGACAGAGACACAGAGACAGAGACACAGAGACAGAGACACAGAGACAGAGACACAGAGACAGAGACACAGAGACAGAGACACAGAGACAGAGACACAGAGACAGAGACACAGAGACAGAGACACAGAGACAGAGACACAGAGACAGAGACACAGAGACAGAGACACAGAGACAGAGACACAGAGACAGAGACACAGAGACAGAGACACAGAGACAGAGACACAGAGACAGAGACACAGAGACAGAGACACAGAGACAGAGACACAGAGACAGAGACACAGAGACAGAGACACAGAGACAGAGACACAGAGACAGAGACACAGAGACAGAGACAGAGACACAGAGACAGAGACACAGAGACAGAGACACAGAGACAGAGACACAGAGACAGAGACACAGAGACAGAGACACAGAGACAGAGACACAGAGACAGAGACACAGAGACAGAGACACAGAGACAGAGACACAGAGACAGAGACACAGAGACAGAGACACAGAGACAGAGACACAGAGACAGAGACACAGAGACAGAGACACAGAGACAGAGACACAGAGACAGAGACACAGAGACAGAGACACAGAGACAGAGACACAGAGACAGAGACAGAGACACAGAGACAGAGACACAGAGACAGAGACACAGAGACAGAGACACAGAGACAGAGACACAGAGACAGAGACACAGAGACAGAGACACAGAGACAGAGACACAGAGACAGAGACACAGAGACAGAGACACAGAGACAGAGACACAGAGACAGAGACACAGAGACAGAGACAGAGACACAGAGACAGAGACACAGAGACAGAGACACAGAGACAGAGACACAGAGACAGAGACACAGAGACAGAGACACAGAGACAGAGACACAGAGACAGAGACACAGAGACAGAGACACAGAGACAGAGACACAGAGACAGAGACACAGAGACAGAGACACAGAGACAGAGACACAGAGACAGAGACACAGAGACAGAGACACAGAGACAGAGACACAGAGACAGAGACACAGAGACAGAGACACAGAGACAGAGACAGAGACACAGAGACAGAGACACAGAGACAGAGACACAGAGACAGAGACACAGAGACAGAGACAGAGACACAGAGACAGAGACACAGAGACAGAGACACAGAGACAGAGACACAGAGACAGAGACACAGAGACAGAGACACAGAGACAGAGACACAGAGACAGAGACACAGAGACAGAGACACAGAGGCAGAGACACAGAGACAGAGACACAGAGACAGAGACACAGAGACAGAGTCACAGAGACAGAGACACAGAGACAGAGACACAGAGACAGAGACAGAGACACAGAGACAGAGACACAGAGACAGAGACACAGAGACAGAGACACAGAGACAGAGACACAGAGACAGAGACACAGAGACAGAGACACAGAGACAGAGACACAGAGACAGAGACACAGAGACAGAGACACAGAGACAGAGACACAGAGACAGAGACACAGAGACAGAGACACAGAGACAGAGACACAGAGACAGAGACACAGAGACAGAGACACAGAGACAGAGACACAGAGACAGAGACACAGAGACAGAGACACAGAGACAGAGACACAGAGACAGAGACACAGAGACAGAGACACAGAGACAGAGACACAGAGACAGAGACACAGAGACAGAGACACAGAGACAGAGACACAGAGACAGAGACACAGAGACAGAGACACAGAGACAGAGACACAGAGACAGAGACACAGAGACAGAGACACAGAGACAGAGACACAGAGACAGAGACACAGAGACAGAGACACAGAGACAGAGACACAGAGACAGAGACACAGAGACACAGAGACAGAGACACAGAGACAGAGACACAGAGACAGAGACACAGAGACAGAGACACAGAGACAGAGACACAGAGACAGAGACACAGAGACAGAGACACAGAGACAGAGACACAGAGACAGAGACACAGAGACAGAGACACAGAGACAGAGACACAGAGACAGAGACACAGAGACAGAGACACAGAGACAGAGACACAGAGACAGAGACACAGAGACAGAGACACAGAGACAGAGACACAGAGACAGAGACACAGAGACAGAGACAGAGACACAGAGACAGAGACACAGAGACAGAGACACAGAGACAGAGACACAGAGACAGAGACACAGAGACAGAGACACAGAGACAGAGACACAGAGACAGAGACACAGAGACAGAGACACAGAGACAGAGACACAGAGACAGAGACACAGAGACAGAGACACAGAGACAGAGACACAGAGACAGAGACACAGAGACAGAGACACAGAGACAGAGACACAGAGACAGAGACACAGAGACAGAGACACAGAGACAGAGACACAGAGACAGAGACACAGAGACAGAGACACAGAGACAGAGACACAGAGACAGAGACACAGAGACAGAGACACAGAGACAGAGACACAGAGACAGAGACACAGAGACAGAGACACAGAGACAGAGACACAGAGACAGAGACACAGAGACAGAGACACAGAGACAGAGACACAGAGACAGAGACACAGAGACAGAGACACAGAGACAGAGACACAGAGACAGAGACACAGAGACAGAGACACAGAGACAGAGACACAGAGACAGAGACACAGAGACAGAGACACAGAGACAGAGACACAGAGACAGAGACACAGAGACAGAGACACAGAGACAGAGACACAGAGACAGAGACACAGAGACAGAGACACAGAGACAGAGACACAGAGACAGAGACACAGAGACAGAGACACAGAGACAGAGACACAGAGACAGAGACACAGAGACAGAGACACAGAGACAGAGACACAGAGACAGAGACACAGAGACAGAGACACAGAGACAGAGACACAGAGACAGAGACACAGGGACAGAGACACAGAGACAGAGACACAGAGACAGAGACACAGAGACAGAGACACAGAGACAGAGACACAGAGACAGAGACACAGAGACAGAGACAGAGACACAGAGACAGAGACACAGAGACAGAGACACAGAGACAGAGACACAGAGACAGAGACACAGAGACAGAGACACAGAGACAGAGACACAGAGACAGAGACACAGAGACAGAGACACAGAGACAGAGACACAGAGACAGAGACACAGAGACAGAGACACAGAGACAGAGACACAGAGACAGAGACAGAGACACAGAGACAGAGACACAGAGACAGAGACACAGAGACAGAGACACAGAGACAGAGACACAGAGACAGAGACACAGAGACAGTGACACAGAGACAGAGACACAGAGACAGAGACACAGAGACAGAGACACAGAGACAGAGACACAGAGACAGAGACACAGAGACAGAGACACAGAGACAGAGACACAGAGACAGAGACACAGAGACAGAGACACAGAGACAGAGACACAGAGACAGAGACACAGAGACAGAGACACAGAGACAGAGACACAGAGACAGAGACACAGAGACAGAGACACAGAGACAGAGACACAGAGACAGAGACACAGAGACAGAGACACAGAGACAGAGACACAGAGACAGAGACAGAGACACAGAGACAGAGACACAGAGACAGAGACACAGAGACAGAGACACAGAGACAGAGACACAGAGACAGAGACACAGAGACAGAGACACAGAGACAGAGACACAGAGACAGAGACACAGAGACAGAGACACAGAGACAGAGACACAGAGACAGAGACACAGAGACAGAGACACAGAGACAGAGACACAGAGACAGAGACACAGAGACAGAGACACAGAGACAGAGACACAGAGACAGAGACACAGAGACAGAGACACAGAGACAGAGACACAGAGACAGAGACACAGAGACAGAGACACAGAGACAGAGACACAGAGACAGAGACACAGAGACAGAGACACAGAGACAGAGACACAGAGACAGAGACACAGAGACAGAGACACAGAGACAGAGACACAGAGACAGAGACACAGAGACAGAGACACAGAGACAGAGACACAGAGACAGAGACACAGAGACAGAGACACAGAGACAGAGACACAGAGACAGAGACACAGAGACAGAGACACAGAGACAGAGACACAGAGACAGAGACACAGAGACAGAGACACAGAGACAGAGACACAGAGACAGAGACACAGAGACAGAGACACAGAGACAGAGACACAGAGACAGAGACACAGAGACAGAGACACAGAGACAGAGACACAGAGACAGAGACACAGAGACAGAGACACAGAGACAGAGACACAGAGACAGAGACACAGAGACAGAGACACAGAGACAGAGACACAGAGACAGAGACACAGAGACAGAGACACAGAGACAGAGACACAGAGACAGAGACACAGAGACAGAGACACAGAGACAGAGACACAGAGACAGAGACACAGAGACAGAGACACAGAGACAGAGACACAGAGACAGAGACACAGAGACAGAGACACAGAGACAGAGACACAGAGACAGAGACACAGAGACAGAGACACAGAGACAGAGACACAGAGACAGAGACACAGAGACAGAGACACAGAGACAGAGACACAGAGACAGAGACACAGAGACAGAGACACAGAGACAGAGACACAGAGACAGAGACACAGAGACAGAGACACAGAGACAGAGACACAGAGACAGAGACACAGAGACAGAGACACAGAGACAGAGACACAGAGAGACACAGAGACAGAGACACAGAGACAGAGACACAGAGACAGAGACACAGAGACAGAGACACAGAGACAGAGACACAGAGACAGAGACACAGAGACAGAGACACAGAGACAGAGACACAGAGACAGCGACACAGAGACAGAGACACAGAGACAGAGACACAGAGACAGAGACACAGAGACAGAGACACAGAGACAGAGACACAGAGACAGAGACACAGAGACAGAGACACAGAGACAGAGACACAGAGACAGAGACACAGAGACAGAGACACAGAGACAGAGACACAGAGACAGAGACACAGAGACAGAGACACAGAGACAGAGACACAGAGACAGAGACACAGAGACAGAGACACAGAGACAGAGACACAGAGACAGAGACACAGAGACAGAGACACAGAGACAGAGACACAGAGACAGAGACACAGAGACAGAGACACAGAGACAGAGACACAGAGACAGAGACACAGAGACAGAGACACAGAGACAGAGACACAGAGACAGAGACACAGAGACAGAGACACAGAGACAGAGACACAGAGACAGAGACACAGAGACAGAGACACAGAGACAGAGACACAGAGACAGAGACACAGAGACAGAGACACAGAGACAGAGACACAGAGACAGAGACACAGAGACAGAGACACAGAGACAGAGACACAGAGACAGAGACACAGAGACAGAGACACAGAGACAGAGACACAGAGACAGAGACACAGAGACAGAGACACAGAGACAGAGACACAGAGACAGAGACACAGAGACAGAGACACAGAGACAGAGACACAGAGACAGAGACACAGAGACAGAGACACAGAGACAGAGACACAGAGACAGAGACACAGAGACAGAGACACAGAGACAGAGACACAGAGACAGAGACACAGAGACAGAGACACAGAGACAGAGACACAGAGACAGAGACACAGAGACAGAGACACAGAGACAGAGACACAGAGACAGAGACACAGAGACAGAGACACAGAGACAGAGACACAGAGACAGAGACACAGAGACAGAGACACAGAGACAGAGACACAGAGACAGAGACACAGAGACAGAGACACAGAGACAGAGACACAGAGACAGAGACACAGAGACAGAGACACAGAGACAGAGACACAGAGACAGAGACACAGAGACAGAGACACAGAGACAGAGACACAGAGACAGAGACACAGAGACAGAGACACAGAGACAGAGACAGAGACACAGAGACAGAGACACAGAGACAGAAACACGCAGACAGACTCACAGAGGCGGAGACACGGGGACAGAGACACAGAGACAGAGACACAGAGACACAGAGCCAGAGACAAAGAGACGGAGACACAGAGACAGAGACACGGAGAGAGAGGCACAGAGACAGAGACACAGAGACAGAGACACAGAGACAGAGACACAGAGACAGAGACACAGAGACAGAGACACAGAGACAGAGACACAGAGACAGAGACACAGAGACAGAGACACAGAGACAGAGACAGAGACACAGAGACAGAGACACAGAGACAGAGACACAGAGACAGAGACACAGAGACAGAGACACAGAGACAGAGACACAGAGACAGAGACACAGAGACAGAGACACAGAGACAGAGACACAGAGACAGAGACAGAGACACAGAGACAGAGACACAGAGACAGAGACACAGAGACAGAGACACAGAGACAGAGACACAGAGACAGAGACACAGAGACAGAGACACAGAGACAGAGACACAGAGACAGAGACACACAGCCAGAGACACAGAGACAGAGACACAGAGACAGAGACACAGAGACAGAGACACAGAGACAGAGACACAGAGACAGAGACACAGAGACAGAGACACAGAGACAGAGACACAGAGACAGAGACACAGAGACAGAGACACAGAGACAGAGACACAGAGACAGAGACACAGAGACACAGAGACAGAGACACAGAGACAGAGACACAGAGACAGAGACACAGAGACAGAGACACAGAGACAGAGACACAGAGACAGAGACACAGAGACAGAGACACAGAGACAGAGACACAGAGACAGAGACACAGAGACAGAGACACAGAGACAGAGACACAGAAACAGAGACACAGAGACAGAGACACAGAGACAGAGACACAGAGACAGAGACACAGAGACAGAGACACAGAGACAGAGACACAGAGACAGAGACACAGAGACAGAGACACAGAGACAGAGACACAGAGACAGAGACAGAGACACAGAGACAGAGACACAGAGACAGAGACACAGAGACAGAGACACAGAGACAGAGACACAGAGACAGAGACACAGAGACAGAGACACAGAGACAGAGACACAGAGACTCTCCGTCTCTGTCTCTGTCTCTGTGTCTCTGTCTCTGTGTCTCTGTCTCTGTGTCTCTGTCTCTGTGTCTCTGTCTCTGTGTCTCTGTCTCTGTGTCTCTGTCTGTGTTTCTCTGTCTCCGTCTCTCTGCCTCTGTCTCTCTGCCTCAGTCTCTCTGTCTCTGTCTCTCTGTCTCTGTCTCTCTGTCTCTGTCTCTCTGTCTCTGTCTCTGTCTCTGTCTCTCTGTCTCTGTCTCTCTGTCTCTGTGTCTCTGTCTCTGTCTCTCTGTCTCTGTCTCTCTGTATCTGTCTCTCTGTCTCTGTCTCTCTGTCTCTGTCTCTGTGTCTCTGTCTCTGTGTCTCTGTCTCTGTGTCTCTGTCTCTCTGTCTCTGTCTCTGTCTCTGTGTCTCTGTCTCTGTGTCTCTGTCTCTGTGTCTCTGTCTCTGTGTCTCTGTCTCTGTGTCTCTGTCTCTGTGTCTCTGTCTCTGTGTCTCTCTTTCTCTGTGTCTCTGTCTCTGTGTCTCTGTCTCTGTGTCTCTGTCTCTGTGTCTCTGTCTCTGTGTCTCTGTGTCTCTGTGTCTCTGTCTCTGTGTCTCTGTCTTTGTGTCTCTGTCTCTGTGTCTCTGTCTCTGTGTCTCTGTCTCTGTGTCTCTGTCTCTGTTTCTCTGTGTCTCTGTCTCTGTGTCTCTGTCTCTGTGTCTTCTCTGTCTCTGTCTCTGTCTCTGTGTCTCTGTCTCTGTGTCTCTGTCTCTGTGTCTCTGTCTCTGTGTCTCTGTCTCTGTGTCTCTGTCTCTGTGTCTCTGTCTCTGTGTCTCTGTCTCTGTGTCTCTGTCTCTGTGTCTCTGTCTCTGTGTCTCTGTCTCTGCGTCTCTGTCTCTGTGTCTCTGTCTCTGTGTCTCTGTCTCTGTGTCTCTGTCTCTGTGTCTCTGTCTCTTTTTCTCTGTCTCTGTGTCTCTGTCTCTGTGTCTCTGTCTCTGTGTCTCTGTCTCTGTGTCTCTGTCTCTGTGTCTCTGTCTCTGTGTCTCTGTCTCTCTGTCTCTGTCTCTGTGTCTCTGTCTCTGCGTCTCTGTGTCTCTGTCTCTGTGTCTCTGTCTCTGTGTCTCTGTCTCTGTGTCTCTGTCTCTGTGTCTCTGTCTCTGTTTCTCTGTGTCTCTGTCTCTGTGTCTCTGTCTCTGTGTCTCTGTCTCTGTGTCTCTGTCTCTGTGTCTCTGTCTCTGTGTCTCTGTGTCTCTGTCTCTGTGTCTCTGTCTCTGTGTCTCTGTCTCTGTGTCTCTGTCTCTGTGTGTCTGTCTCTGTGTCTCTGTCTCTGTGTCTCTGTCTCTGTCTCTGTGTCTCTGTCTCTGTGTCTCTGTGTCTCTGTCTCTGTGTCTCTGTCTCTGTGTCTCTGTCTCTGTGTCTCTGTCTCTGTGTCTCTGTCTCCTTGTCTCAGTGTCTCTGTCTCTGTGTCTCTGTCTCTGTGTCTCTGTCTCTGTGTCTCTGTCTCTGTGTCTCTGTCTCTGTGTCTCTGTGTCTCTGTCTCTGTGTCTCTGTCTCTGTGTCTCTGTCTCTGTGTCTCTGTCTCTGTGTCTCTCTGTCTCTGTCTCTGTGTCTCTGTCTCTGTGTCTCTGTCTCTGTGTCTCTGTCTCTGTGTCTCTGTCTCTGTGTCTCTGTCTCTGTGTCTCTGTCTCTGTGTCTCTGTCTCTGTGTCTCTGTCTCAGTGTCTCTGTCTCTGTGTCTCTGTCTCTGTGTCTCTGTCTCTGTGTCTCTGTCTCTGTGTCTCTGTGTCTCTGTGTCTCTGTCTCTGTGTCTCTGTCTCTGTGTCTCTGTCTCTGTGTCTCTGTCTCTGTGTCTCTGTCTCTGTGTCTCTGTCTCTGTGTCTCTGTCTCTGTGTCTCTGTCTCTGTGTCTCAGTCTCTGTGTCTCTGTCTCTGTGTCTCTGTCTCTGTGTCTCTGTCTCTGTGTCTCTGTCTCTGTGTCTCTGTCTCTGTGTCTCTGTCTCTGTGTCTCTGTCTCTGTGTCTCTGTCTCTGTGTCTCTGTCTCTGTGTCTCTGTCTCTGTGTCTCTGTCTCTGCGTCTCTGTCTCTGTGTCTCTGTCTCTGTGTCTCTGTCTCTGTGTCTCTGTCTCTGTGTCTCTGTCTCTGTGTCTCTGTCTCTGTGTCCGTGTCTCCTTGTCTCTGTCTCTGTGTCTCTGTCTCTGTGTCTCTGTCTCTGTGTCTCTGTCTCTGTGTCTCTGTCTCTGTGTCTCTGTCTCTGTGTCTCTGTCTCTGTGTCTCTGTCTCTGTGTCTCCGTCTCTGTGTCTCTGTCTCTGTGTCTCTGTCTCTGTGTCTCTGTCTCTGTGTCTCTGTCTCTGTGTCTCTGTGTCTCTGTCTCTGTGTCTCTGTCTCTGTGTCTCTGTCTCTGTGCCTCTGTGTCTCTGTCTCTGTGTCTCTGTCTCTGTGTCTCTGTCTCTGTGTCTCTGTCTCTGTGTCTCTGTCTCTGTGTCTCTGTCTCTGTCTCTCTGTCTCTGTGTCTTCTGTCTCTGTGTCTCTGTCTCTCTGTCTCTGTGTCTCTGTCTCTGTGTCTCTGTCTCTGTGTCTCTGTCTCTGTGTCTCTGTCTCTGTGTCTCTGTCTCTGCGTCTCTGTCTCTGTGTCTCTGTCTCTGTGTCTGTGTCTCTGTGTCTCTGTCTCTGTGTCTCTGTCTCTGTGTCTCTGTCTCTGTGTCTCTGTCTCTGCGTCTCTGTCTCTGTCTCTCTGTCTCTGTCTCTGTCTCTGTGTCTCTGTCTCTGTGTCTCTGTCTCTGTGTCTCTGTCTCTGCGTCTCTGTCTCTGTGTCTCTGTCTCTGTGTCCCTGTCTCTGTGTCTCTGTCTCTGTGTCTCTGTCTCTTTGTCTCTGTCTCTGTGTCTCTGTCTCTGTGTCTCTGTCTCTGTGTCTCTGTCTCTGTGTCTCTGTCTCTGTGTCTCTGTCTCTGTGTCTCTGACTCTGTGTCTCTGTCTCTGTGTCTGTCTCTGTGTCTCTGTCTCTGTGTCTCTGTCTCTGTCTCTGTGTCTCTGTCTCTGTGTCTCTGTCTTTGTGTCCTTGTCTCTGTGTCTCTGTCTCTGTGTCTCTGTCTCTGTGTCTCTGTCTCTGTGTCTCTGTGTCTCTGTCTCTGTGTCTCTGTCTCTGTGTTTCTGTCTCTGTGTCTCTGTCTCTGTGTCTCTGTCTCTGTGTCTCTGTCTCTGTGTCGCTGTCTCTGTGTCTCTCTCTGTCTCTGTTCTCTGTTTGTGTTCTTCTCCATGGTCTTTGGCTTGTGTCTCTGTCTCTTCGTCTCTGTCTCTGTGTCTCTGTCTCTGTGTCTCTGTCTCTGTGTCTCTGTCTCTGTGTCTCAGTGTCTCTGTCTCTGTCTCTGTGTCTCTGTCTCTCTGTCTGTGTCTCTGTCTCTGTGTCTCTGTCTCTGTGTCTCTGTCTCTGTGTCTCTGTCTCTGTGTCTCTGTCTCTGTGTCTCTGTCTCTGTGTCTCTGTCTCTGTGTCTATGTCTCTGTGTCTCTGTCTCTGTGTCTCTGTCTCT
>JASVEB010000145.1:10000-15194 GCA_036983795.1 Megachile lagopoda | reverse complement strand
ACAGAGACAGAGACAGAGACGGAGACAAAGTTAGAGACAGAGACAGAGACAGAGACAGAGACAGAGACAGAGACAGAGACAGAGACAGAGACAGAGACAGAGACAGAGACAGAGACAGAGACAGAGACAGAGACAGAGACAGAGACAGAGACAGAGACAGAGACAGAGACAGAGACAGAGACAGAGACAGAGACAGAGACAGAGACAGAGACAGAGACAGAGACAGAGACAGAGACAGAGACAGAGACAGAGACAGAGACACGGAGACACAGAGACAGAGACAGAGACAGAGACATAGACAGAGACAGAGACAGAGACAGAGACAGAGACAGAGACAGAGACAGAGACAGAGACAGAGACAGAGACAGAGACAGAGACAGAGACAGAGACAGAGACAGAGACAGAGACAGAGACAGAGACAGAGACAGAGACAGAGACAGAGACAGAGACAGAGACAGAGACAGAGACAGAGACAGAGACAGAGACAGAGACAGAGACAGAGACAGAGATAGAGACAGAGACAGAGACAGAGACAGAGACAGAGACAGAGACAGAGACAGAGACAGAGACAGAGACAGAGACAGAGACAGAGACAGAGACAGAGACAGAGACAGAGACAGAGACAGAGACAGAGACAGAGACAGAGACAGAGACAGAGACAGAGACAGAGACAGAGACAGAGACAGAGACAGAGACAGAGACAGAGACAGAGACAGAGACAGAGACAGAGACAGAGACAGAGACAGAGACAGAGACAGAGACAGAGACAGAGACAGAGACAGAGACAGAGACAGAGACAGAGACAGAGACAGAGACAGAGACAGAGACAGAGACAGAGACAGAGACAGAGACAGAGACAGAGACAGAGACAGAGACAGAGACAGAGACAGAGACAGAGACAGAGACAGAGACAGAGACAGAGACAGAGACAGAGACAGAGACAGAGACAGAGACAGAGACAGAGACAGAGACAGAGACAGAGACAGAGACAGAGACAGAGACAGAGACAGAGACAGAGACAGAGACAGAGACAGAGACAGAGACAGAGACAGAGACAGAGACAGAGACAGAGACAGAGACAGAGACAGAGACAGAGACAGAGACAGAGACAGAGACAGAGACAGAGACAGAGACAGAGACAGAGACAGAGACAGAGACAGAGACAGAGACAGAGACAGAGACAGAGACAGAGACAGAGACAGAGACAGAGACAGAGACAGAGACAGAGACAGAGACAGAGACAGAGACAGAGACAGAGACAGAGACAGAGACAGAGACAGAGACAGAGACAGAGACAGAGACAGAGACAGAGACAGAGACAGAGACAGAGACAGAGACAGAGACAGAGACAGAGACAGAGACAGAGACAGAGACAGAGACAGAGACAGAGACAGAGACAGAGACAGAGACAGAGACAGAGACAGAGACAGAGACAGAGACAGAGACAGAGACAGAGACAGAGACAGAGACAGAGACAGAGACAGAGACAGAGACAGAGACAGAGACAGAGACAGAGACAGAGACAGAGACAGAGACAGAGACAGAGACAGAGACAGAGACAGAGACAGAGACAGAGACAGAGACAGAGACAGAGACAGAGACAGAGACAGAGACAGAGACAGAGACAGAGACAGAGACAGAGACAGAGACAGAGACAGAGACAGAGACAGAGACAGAGACAGAGACAGAGACAGAGACAGAGACAGAGACAGAGACAGAGACAGAGACAGAGACAGAGACAGAGACAGAGACAGAGACAGAGACAGAGACAGAGACAGAGACAGAGACAGAGACAGAGACAGAGACAGAGACAGAGACAGAGACAGAGACAGAGACAGAGACAGAGACAGAGACAGAGACAGAGACAGAGACAGAGACAGAGACAGAGACAGAGACAGAGACAGAGACAGAGACAGAGACAGAGACAGAGACAGAGACAGAGACAGAGACAGAGACAGAGACAGAGACAGAGACAGAGACAGAGACAGAGACAGAGAGACAGAGACAGAGACAGAGACAGAGACAGAGACAGAGACAGAGACAGAGACAGAGACAGAGACAGAGACAGAGACAGAGACAGAGACAGAGACAGAGACAGAGACAGAGACAGAGACAGAGACAGAGACAGAGACAGAGACAGAGACAGAGACAGGACAGAGACAGAGACAGAGACAGAGACAGAGACAGAGACAGAGACAGAGACAGAGACAGAGACAGAGACAGAGACAGAGACAGAGACAGAGACAGAGACAGAGACAGAGACAGAGACAGAGACAGAGACAGAGACAGAGACAGAGACAGAGACAGAGACAGAGACAGAGACAGAGACAGAGACAGAGACAGAGACAGAGACAGAGACAGAGACAGAGACAGAGACAGAGACAGAGACAGAGACAGAGACAGAGACAGAGACAGAGACAGAGACAGAGACAGAGACAGAGACAGAGACAGAGACAGAGACAGAGACAGAGACAGAGACAGAGACAGAGACAGAGACAGAGACAGAGACAGAGACAGAGACAGAGACAGAGACAGAGACAGAGACAGAGACAGAGACAGAGACAGAGACAGAGACAGAGACAGAGACAGAGACAGAGACAGAGACAGAGACAGAGACAGAGACAGAGACAGAGACAGAGACAGAGACAGAGACAGAGACAGAGACAGAGACAGAGACAGAGACAGAGACAGAGACAGAGACAGAGACAGAGACAGAGACAGAGACAGAGACAGAGACAGAGACAGAGACAGAGACAGAGACAGAGACAGAGACAGAGACAGAGACAGAGACAGAGACAGAGACAGAGACAGAGACAGAGACAGAGACAGAGACAGAGACAGAGACAGAGACAGAGACAGAGACAGAGACAGAGACAGAGACAGAGACAGAGACAGAGACAGAGACAGAGACAGAGACAGAGACAGAGACAGAGACAGAGACAGAGACAGAGACAGAGACAGAGACAGAGACAGAGACAGAGACAGAGACAGAGACAGAGACAGAGACAGAGACAGAGACAGAGACAGAGACAGAGACAGAGACAGAGACAGAGACAGAGACAGAGACAGAGACAGAGACAGAGACAGAGACAGAGACAGAGACAGAGACAGAGACAGAGACAGAGACAGAGACAGAGACAGAGACAGAGACAGAGACAGAGACAGAGACAGAGACAGAGACAGAGACAGAGACAGAGACAGAGACAGAGACAGAGACAGAGACAGAGACAGAGACAGAGACAGAGACAGAGACAGAGACAGAGACAGAGACAGAGACAGAGACAGAGACAGAGACAGAGACAGAGACAGAGACAGAGACAGAGACAGAGACAGAGACAGAGACAGAGACAGAGACAGAGACAGAGACAGAGACAGAGACAGAGACAGAGACAGAGACAGAGACAGAGACAGAGACAGAGACAGAGACAGAGACAGAGACAGAGACAGAGACAGAGACAGAGACAGAGACAGAGACAGAGACAGAGACAGAGACAGAGACAGAGACAGAGACAGAGACAGAGACAGAGACAGAGACAGAGACAGAGACAGAGACAGAGACAGAGACAGAGACAGAGACAGAGACAGAGACAGAGACAGAGACAGAGACAGAGACAGAGACAGAGACAGAGACAGAGACAGAGACAGAGACAGAGACAGAGACAGAGACAGAGACAGAGACAGAGACAGAGACAGAGACAGAGACAGAGACAGAGACAGAGACAGAGACAGAGACAGAGACAGAGACAGAGACAGAGACAGAGACAGAGACAGAGACAGAGACAGAGACAGAGACAGAGACAGAGACAGAGACAGAGACAGAGACAGAGACAGAGACAGAGACAGAGACAGAGACAGAGACAGAGACAGAGACAGAGACAGAGACAGAGACAGAGACAGAGACAGAGACAGAGACAGAGACAGAGACAGAGACAGAGACAGAGACAGAGACAGAGACAGAGACAGAGACAGAGACAGAGACAGAGACAGAGACAGAGACAGAGACAGAGACAGAGACAGAGACAGAGACAGAGACAGAGACAGAGACAGAGACAGAGACAGAGACAGAGACAGAGACAGAGACAGAGACAGAGACAGAGACAGAGACAGAGACAGAGACAGAGACAGAGACAGAGACAGAGACAGAGACAGAGACAGAGACAGAGACAGAGACAGAGACAGAGACAGAGACAGAGACAGAGACAGAGACAGAGACAGAGACAGAGACAGAGACAGAGACAGAGAGAGAGATAGAGACAGAGACAGAGACAGAGACAGAGACAGAGACAGAGACAGAGACAGAGACAGAGACAGAGACAGAGACAGAGACAGAGACAGAGACAGAGACAGAGACAGAGACAGAGACAGAGACAGAGACAGAGACAGAGACAGAGACAGAGACAGAGACAGAGACAGAGACAGAGACAGAGAGACAGAGACAGAGACAGAGACAGAGACAGAGACAGAGACAGAGACAGAGACAGAGACAGAGACAGAGACAGAGACAGAGACAGAGACAGAGACAGAGGCAGAGGCGGAGACAGAGACAGAGACAGAGACAGAGACAGAGACAGAGACAGAGACAGAGACAGAGACAGAGACAGAGACAGAGACAGAGACAGAGACAGAGACAGAGACAGAGACAGAGACAGAGACAGGGACAGAGACAGAGACAGAGACAGAGACAGAGACAGAGACAGAGACAGAGACAGAGACAGAGACAGAGACAGAGACAGAGACAGAGACAGAGACAGAGACAGAGACAGAGACAGAGACAGAGACAGAGACAGAGACAGAGACAGAGACAGAGACAGAGACAGAGACAGAGACAGAGACAGAGACAGAGACAGAGACAGAGACAGAGACAGAGACAGAGACAGAGACAGAGACAGAGACAGAGACAGAGACAGAGACAGAGACAGAGACAGAGACAGAGACAGAGACAGAGACAGAGACAGAGACAGAGACAGAGACAGAGACAGAGACAGAGACAGAGACAGAGACAGAGACAGAGACAGAGACAGAGACAGAGACAGAGACAGAGACAGAGACAGAGACAGAGACAGAGACAGAGACAGAGACAGAGACAGAGACAGAGACAGAGACAGAGACAGAGACAGAGACAGAGACAGAGACAGAGACAGAGACAGAGACAGAGACAGAGACAGAGACAGAGACAGAGACAGAGACAGAGACA
>JASVEB010000144.1:0-15227 GCA_036983795.1 Megachile lagopoda | reverse complement strand
TTTTGTATATTCCAACAAAAACTGCATCGGATTGTCGAGAAGGATCTTCGCTACAGATCTTATACAATCAAAGTGAGACAAATGCTTTCCGAAGCTGCCAGGCTAAAGCGAGTCAAACGTTGCAAACTGCATTTGTGCACCTTGAAAAACAGTGCCGCCGGTCGACTCAAATTTTTTTCGGACGAAAACATTTTTACCGTGGACGCAAAAATCAATCGAAGGAATGATCGATGGCTCGCCCATGACCCTGAAAATGTTCAGATTGTCTCCAGAACAAAATTTCCAGCAAATAAGGCCACGCAGGCTTACCCTCATGCTAAATGCGTATTATTTATACATATTTCTTGATATTATTTATTTGGGCATTAATTAATAAAGTAAATATTTTTATTAATTCGCTAATAATATATTCTGATTAGTATTGAATAAATTTAACATAAGAATGATAGTTCGATAATAATTTGGTTCGAAGTATATTCTCTGTCCTTTTCTAATTGCTGCGCGCACATCCTACGAGGGCCTAGGCTAGCAAGCGTGTGATCTGTGTTAAAAATATTAGGTACAATTTTAATTTCTTTTAACTGATGAACGAATGCATTAATTCGTTGATTCAATATGTTTAATATAAATAATAATAAGTATTAAAGAACCTAAATAGTTTATGTTTTATCAGCTGATTAGAATAATTCATATGGTAATTGTTGCGACATATGGCGCGGTCAGTAAACGAAAAAATCGGTCGATAATGAAAATAAAAATAAAATAATGAAAATAACGAATTAACAATAAAGAAACAAAATTTTACATCGAGATTCTTCAATGTTGATTTGCTTGGGATGTTACACATATGCTGCACAAACTGCCAACGATTCCGTCGATTCGTCGGTACGGATTCCAAGTCGGGACACGGCACAGTCATCAGGGGTTCCATTGTAAGGAAGTGTCCCGGGGAGAGGATCTCGAGGTCATTCGGGTCCGAGTTGACGAGACACAGCAGCCTAGAATTCAAGATAACTTCAAGATAACTTGCGACAATATCATGCTGAACTTCTCAAGGGTAAGGATCTGATCTCCCACGACTTGTTTGTGGTGAGTCTTCATTGATTTGAAGTAGTAGGGGGCCGATTGTGGATTAAACGACCATTTAATTTGTTCTTGCGCCGAGGCGCCTTGCATAAAACTATTGAGCTCTCTGTGAGCTCCAACAAAATTAGTGCCGCAGTCGCTATACAAGAGCAAGCAGCGGTCACGTCTAACGATGTAACGCCTCAGATCGACGAGAAACCAGTCGGTCGACAGGGAAAAGATGAGTTTCAGATGAATCGCCTTTACGGCGAAGCAAGCGAAGACACAAACGTAAGATTTAAAGAGGGTCACCCCTCGATCTCGACGATTACAGACCAGGAACGGCCCGGCATAATCCACTCCTGAGATGGAGAAAGGTTTGGCTTGGCGTACACGATCCAAAGACAGATCTGTCATAGGCAGCATTTGACCGCTCGATAGGCCCCCAGAATTCAGAAATTCTAGGTAAGTAAATATATCAGCGCACGCCGTCCGGGATTAATATTGTTGAAAAATAATTTAATTTAATTCTTTTTTTCTTAATTTCTTAAAAATCTCCAAGTTTCCAAAAGTTCTAAATATTGCATTTAGACTGAAGACCTTACGGCCATAAAAGTACAAAATCAGTATTAGCCATAAAAGCCTATGTTTCTTGCAGCAGTGATTAGAACCGCGTCACGCTCATACCTGAGATGCTTACAATAATTATTGAAAAATCAATTAACCGCATATGAGGAGCTATATAATGTTGAGAATATTGTAAAAGATTATAAAAATTATGATATTTTTAATAAAAATGATGATTAGGTGTAATCACAGCAGGTGATTTCAAATTATATATCTAATAAACATTGCAAAAAACAACAAATTTCAAAAACACGTATTCTCTATTTCAGTCCATAATTTACATACACAAAGTTGCAAAAAAATAGTTGAACATTTAGTAAAAAAATTTAAAGAAAAACTATAAATTTTCAAAATATTATTTAAACAAATAAAGTTTATTAAAATTTTTTTCTGCAGAAAAATTCCCTAAGAAAGACCAACAATTGAAAAAAAAAGATTCCGATTATCTCCTTTAATTCCTGAGATATTCCCAAAAATATGATTTCAGCCCTTAACTTTGAGGGCTATTATCACCCCTTCATTGTGCACGATTGTCAATATAAAAAAATACGTGTCAAATATTTTCTTGAGAACTATCTTTCACATAAGTTTCATTAAAATCGGTTTGTCAGCTCTGTTTACATCCTTAATTTGGGTCAATCAGCTGTGCTTGCAAAATAAGAACGCAGAGTTCAAAGCCCACCTCTTCCTATTTCAACGCATCGGCTTCGTAAAATATAAACACTGAAATATTGTAGCTCATACTTTGCCATGGCAACCGCCGAAGTTTTTGTTGACCTCTAACGTGATCAGGAGGAAATAGCTGGCATAATCCAGTGTTTTTGAAGTAATCTCTACAAACTGGGTGAACAAAAAATGACGCCTGCTTCCCTGGAACAACGTAAAACGCTGCTTCACCGCTACTAGAACACGTTCTTTATACGCTGCAAGGAGGCCGCAGTCGGAGAAGGAGCTCGTATGTTCAAAAGGATGTGTTCTCGGTGACTGATGAAACGTACCTCGATGCTGCAACCATGATTCAATAATCTGTTGATGACCGGCAATCTACTCATCCCAGGAACCAAGGACACGATGCAGCATCGGTGCAGTTGGCACCGCAGCTTCCGAAGATCAAGTTGCCAACCTTTTCAGGAGACCCGCTCCAGTGGGAAAGCTTCCGGGACTTCTTTCAGAATTTGGTCCACAACGTCCCAGTAATCTGAAGTAAAAATATTACTTTATTTAAAAACATATTTAACAGGAGAAGCTGTACAAGTGGTACAAAACACGCCCATCACAGAAGCGGGATATCGCGGTACCTGGGGAGATTTGGAATTTCGGTACGGAAATACTCGGCTTCTTTCCTTTGCACATCACCGTGCCATACTTACATGCCAGCCGGCTCATCATGAATCAGCTGCAGAGCTAAAACGCCTACTGGACACCTTTTGGCAAGCCATCCGAGCGTACTTAGCGCTCAACAAGCCGGTCTACGCTTGTGACGAGTGGTTTGTGTACCTGCTGAGTCAAAAGCTTGACAACACCACTCACCTTGCTTGGGGGACGTCTCTAGTCAACTCTGAATATGTTCTGTCGTTTCATCAGCTGACCCTCTTCTTAAAAAACCACATTCCGGCACTGGATACGCCTTCACGGCGCGAGCCTGTGCTTCGTTCTTTTGCTCCAAAGGATACGGTCTGAGTCAAATTCAAGAAAGGCAGCAACTCCAAGAAAAGTACAGCGTTGGTAGCCACAAGTGCGAAATCCCACGGAGTCCCGCAAGTGCCCATCTTGTTCTGGGTCCCGTAACTTGGGGTATTGCGCCAAATTCAAGGCGCTGTCTCCACTTAAACGGAAGAAACGCGTGTGCTCGCTTTGAGTAAGTGCAACTCTAAGCAAGGTTGCCTGGCTTGCAGCAAATACCATCACACGCTGTTGCACAAGGCTTTTGCTGGAGAGTCATTACCATCGACTTCACGCATTGGGTCCGCTTGTGTTGCTTCCACCAGTATCAATTCGTATTAAGAAGATTCGCGACACTCGGCCCTCAACGCTTTCGCTCTCTTCACGTCCCAAAACAACAATTCTTCTCGTCACCGTTCGCGTACTGTTAGAAGCTCTTTCAGGACAAACGATTGAAGCCTAAGCGTTTCTCGACACGGGATTGGATACCTTGGTAATTACGGAGTGGGTGGCTCAAGCTCTGCGCTTGTCACGGCGGGCGGTGAAAGTCTCTATTACTGGCATGCAAGAGCAGTAAAGTGGAGTCGCTACAGGCGAAGTGGATTTGGTACTCCGGCCTCGATGTGCGTCAACCTTCCGACTACAAGTTCGATCTTTAGTCTTAAAAAGGCTCACATCCTTCTTGCCGGCCCACCAGATTCCAACGGCGTCTTGGTCGCATCTTCAGGGTATCACCTTGGCGAACTCGAACTTTGGGGTGCCCGCCCGGATCGACCTTATCCTCGGAGTCGATGTCTGTGGAACCCTTTTTCAAGGTGCATCGCGAACTGGACCTTCAGGCTTGCCAACAGGTAAGTTGACTCCGTTTGGCTGGGTAGTAATGGGACCGACTGATTCAAAACCTGGTCACCGCAGATTGGTTATGGCAGGAACGAATTGGTCATTGGTATAGACTTCCATTGAGCTACATAAGCTCAATCTCTGGTTAGGGATAATCACAGGGGAGTTGCAGCTAGCCAGATAATACATCCAGATCTGATCGAGAGAAGTGGGTCTGTTCCTTTGATGTAAGTGTGCTTTTGGCGCACACAGAAGAGAACATGGGAGAGAAGATAGCTTTCGGACATACTCCAAAGTCTAAGAAATTAGCGATTGCTCTATTAAAACCTTGATGGTAGAGAGTCACTGTAACCTGTGCAAGCACAGCACAGATTCTAGGCAAGGACATCACTTCTGGCCCAAGGGCCTCAGCATGCCTCCTGCCAGTCTCTTCAGCTCTAATCTCATACTTTGCATACAGTATCTTCATGACTGCCGCAAAGTCTCGGTGGCTCTTCTGAAGCAATTTTTGAGATCAGTGCTCCCTTGTTAAAGAAGGTGACCGCCAGAAAGAACTGCCTGAGCGTCTTGAAACTGCCCAACAGCATCATTCCACACTGCAGCAGAGTAATCAGTATCGGCGGAAATGAATGCAGAAATCGCAATAATCGTTGCATCAGTGACATCTTGCCTTTCAGGCATCACCTCCCGGAAATTAGCAATGGCACTTTGTTAGTCATTATGGTAACATTCTGCAAAAGTCTTATCTACGACTGGAAGGTTTGTGATGTCTAAATTGACCCTCTCCTCGGGCTCTAAGGCTATGTGTGCTACTGGGAAGAGGCGTTGACGTCTGCCAAGTAAACCTACGGATGTGTCACTCTCCGATTGTGCTGAAATTTGGATATGTTATAGTACATGGAAAATTAAGGAACGCGTATTTTTTTTATCTGCGGTAAAACATATTTAGGGTATGAAACAACCCCCAAAATGTGAGGGTACAATGGAAAAATTGCGATATCTTTGAGACCAGTGAAGAAATTTTGATGATTTTTGGTATGGAAGTATTTTTCGATAGGAAACAAAAATTGGCCTAGGTATATTGGATGGGGAGTGAAAATTAGGGGGTGAAGTACCTCTAAAGTGACCAACTTCTTGCTGTAAAAAATCAGTTTTGATCTGATCGAAATAAAATCTATTAAAACTTCAAGAGAAAAGCTAATTAATTAGAGAACACGTATTTTTTTGTTTGACGCCAGTAATGGAAATGGATACACGTTGGATTGATGTTGAGCAAAGTTTTCGCTTATGAGTGATACGACCGATCCTTGATTAAGAAGCACGCGGACGCGCTGTACACGACCGCTACTGGCGTGAACATTAACCTAGGCAGTAACAAGGAGAACGTGCGAAATCATTGCGTTAGAATTCATAATAGAAAGCGATGCTACTTCAGGTGGCGATTCGATATTAGTATTCCTCGCGGAATCTATTTCGTGTTCAGGTTTTGGCACCATAGTTGGAAAATGATATTGTGACGCTTTCGACATTTTTGACATGAAAAGTGGCTTTTGCATTCTCGTTGACCATGCTGACTACTGAAGCAGTTAAGTCATCGTTTACCTCGCTTCACATACTCGAATCGCTGGACTACAGTTTTCTCACGAAAAACGGAATACAGGTTTAAACCATGACTCGCTTGACATATTGGACATCGTGGGCTATTCGAAGTTGCGTGGGACTGGAATGATGATCGCGGGGAAGACAACTTTTTATTTGATGTCTCGGGAATGTTTACACTGGTCGCATGCTTCGGAGGGACTAGGGGCTAGACTCTAATAACACTGCCCAACAAATTTTAATTTTTGTTCAACGTTTTTATTTTCGTTCAGTGATTCTTATAGCCCTTTTCGCGCCGATTGCGAATCTGCAACCCGTTTTTCTTCAGCACGTATAGTTTTTGAGAAATTTGAATTTGAAAAAAAAAACATATTTTAAAAATTTGAATCAATTTCCTGAATACAACGATATCTGCTTTTTATGCATTCTGAATATTTAAACATGTTTAAACAATCACTGAACGCCGGGAGACACGGATTTTGCACCAATTTTTACGTATATTTTTCAATTTATCTTAAAAAGTAAGGGTTGTAAGAGCGAGCGGACAGTCGTTTTAGGGCCATCATAAATCAGCGTGGATTGGGACTGTGTTGATGGTTTTCAGGCTCGTTCTAACGGCGAGTTTGTTTTCCATGGAAATGAGAAATGGGGATGCGTTTCCCATGAAAACCTTCGGGAAAGCCCGAGGACGATACATATTGTTGGTGATTTTTAGAGAACGAACCTGAAGAGAGAAAATCGGACGATAAAATTATTTGAAACAGTATTCTGTGTAAAATATAGGCATCCTTACAGGGTCTAGTGGAAAATGGAACTATACCATGGGATAGAGCAGATTTTCACCTTTAAGAAGCATCAATAGAAAGTTACGTCGTTTTTTTTTACGATGTCAGAAAGCAAAATAGCAACGCGGGAGACGGAGCAAGGATAGTGGTG
This sequence comes from Megachile lagopoda, assembly GCA_036983795.1. NCBI lineage: Eukaryota > Metazoa > Arthropoda > Insecta > Hymenoptera > Megachilidae > Megachile > Megachile lagopoda. The sequence goes on along the minus strand of JASVEB010000144.1, from coordinate 8,498 downwards.
CTCCGCGTTAAAGCGGTCGTTCCGTGTCCCGCCCATTTTAACGCGATGCAAGCACTTTAATAAACTGTGTCAGTTTATTACAGTTATTATTATTACTATTATTCTTGTTGTTGCTTTTATTATTAATCTTGATGTTATATTATTTATTGCTTGCTATCAGTTTATTTATTATTAATACAAATTTTTGTAGTAAAACTGAATATTTATAACTTGCGAACTTACCTAGAATTTTTTTTCTCAACTGACGTTTGTGAGGTGTATTTGATTCTATCATTAAGTTCCAACAGTAATCTGATAGTATTGTAGCACTATCTTTGCCACAATATCTATTCTCCATAACGGAAATGCCTTGATGAAATCTTTCACCGTGTTCATCACTCACGTGACCAAGGTTGCACGGGAAGAAGTCCAAGTGCGAGTGTAAAAAGTGTATTTTCAAAGCATATTGCATCCTAGTTTATGGAAACTGTCTATTAATTCTTCCACTATTTGAATATAATTTATGGGCCGATGTTTCCCAAAAATGTTTTTACAGATATTTTCGAATGCTATCCACGCTCTTCTTTCATGTGGTGCCATTATATTAAAAAATTCTTTATTTCCGATTAAAATTTTAATCTGCTGACCTACACAAATTCCCTCCTTTATCTTAATTTTTGATAGACAAGGACATTTTGTTTGTAAATATTCCAAAGCTGGTTTGTTATTGTTTATGGCTTTTACAAATGCTGTATCGTCGAAATCTCTCCAACACGGAGAAATTCCGTTGTTCAAATTTTTTATTATTAGATGAATGAGGAAGGGGGTATGTGTAAAATAAGTTACGCGGATTTGAGCCGAAAATTCATACGTTTATTGGCTCATTATACACGATTTGGGGAAAAAGCCTTGCGGCATAAAAAACCCCACGAAAATAATATGTTTATTTGCTATGTTCATAAGCGGAAATGCGAGCGGCTGAAGACGGTTTGTACATGTGTCGTAATGTGTGTGTGACAGTGGGATATCATAGCATTGCGCCGATATATAATAAGAGTGGTTGCATAGCGCAACCGACTCTGCGGGTCATCGTCACGACCGCGTTCACGTTACGGATCGTCGTCACGACCGTGTTTCCATAAGATTTGAGCACCGAGGTGCAAATCTCGATTGATTCTCGCCGAGAGAATCAATTTACGATACGCAATCCGAGGATCACGAGCGCACAGTTGCGGATTATATTTGTTCGATACGACGGTAATTGTGTTACCGTCGAAAATTTATATAGGAAAAAAAAATTGAGTTTAAACTAATAAGTCACCGTTCCACAACCTTCCGATGAACGATCCGTTCTGTAGCAGATTCGAAGCCGGACTGACTAAACAATATACGTTAAAAAACACACGTTAGAGAACCCCCGCACGAGAGGGGCGATGGTTTACAAAATTCAAACTCTTCTTGTCCATCGTGAGAAGCAAGGAAAACCGTTAGGTTATTTACGACTTGCAGATGTTTACTTTCAAACCGATCCGAGTGCAACTAATAGACAAAAGACTCTGCCTTGACTCGAATGTCGAGGCAGAAAGCTATTCACGGTGGTCTACGCGCCGAACCACTTGAGTCATAAAATCCCTTCGGTCGCGACAAAAGTAGGTAAGTGTCCGCGGCCGAACAAATGCTTTTATGAAACTTGATTTTATATGAAGCGGAGGTAAATATATTTTATTACAATCAATTAATGGTTCGTATTTTATATTTTTTTGTCCCGGAATAAAAATTTGTCTTCTTGACCAAGTTTTCACTTTATAATGTTGTGTTTTTGCTCGACTATCCCATTCACATAAAAAACAACAATATTTTGTATAACCGCCTTGTAGCTCTGTCAGAATTGCAACTACTTTAAGGTCTGCGCATATATGTCAATTATATTTCTTGTAATATATTTTTTGAAGAAGCAATTTAAAAATGTCGTATGTCTCCTTTACTTTGACCCCATATGCAACTGGAATTGAGGGGTAAATCTTTCCAATATGAAGCATTCCCTGGGTCGGTGCTGATATTTCAATTTTGTGAAAACCGCATCTATATCAGAGCAGTAACAAACGCTATCACCTGTCGTAAAATATTTTTTAAATTCGTCAATTCGTTTTCGAAAGTGTGCGATAATTGTTCCTTTTTTAAGTAAATTCCATTGCTGAAGCCTGGAGCCTAATACTTCTGTCTTCTCTTTGGTAAGATTTAGATCTCGTACTAAATCATTTAGCTCTTCTTGAATAATTAAATGCATTTCGCTGCTTTCGAATAATCCCGAAGCTGTGTCATCGGATGAACTTGTTACATTTAATGTAACAAGTGGTGGTGAATGCATTTCGTCTTCCTGCGCAGGTCTTATGGCCGTTGGAATGTTGGGATATGTAATCTTCTTTTTGTCTTTTTTCTTATATCCAGTAATGTTACATAAACAAAAATAGCAATCAGTTTCGTGATTGGATGGCTCCCTCCATATTGTTGGTGTATTGAAGGGCATTGTTTTTTTTTTCATTTTTCACAAACGAAACTAGCGTTGTAGCACATCTTCAACAACATACATGAGGAGCCCAATACTTGTCCTGGTCACCAAGCTTGATACCAAAATATTGTTCATAAGCTACTTCAATTTCTGCAGTTATAATTCGTTGTGTACCTTTTAAATCTAGTTCACCTCACACATAACAAACTGAGTTTGGATTGTTTGTGCACTTACGCGACATATTAATTTTTAAGATGGAACTAATTATAGTAAACTAAAAATGCTTTTAAATTATAAAATATGATGTAAATGTTTAGACTAGCTAGTAAAACAGTATATGAAATAATTATAATCAAACTAAACACCTTACAATTAGGCTTTAATATGTAATACTATTTTTTGAAAAATTCAAATCGGTAACGTTCTGTTTCATTGTTCTGACAAGACTGAAGGAAAACTGAAAATTGGCATTTGTCAACTACATAAACAATACATGGACAAATGAGTGTCTTTCTCAAAAATGCAACGGCAAAAATCTCTATGAAGAAAGTTAGAACGAGTTTACTCTTAGCAATCTCAACGCGAAGGACTCAGCAGGATCGTAAACCAGGATTGTAAAACTATGAACCCACTATTGTCGTGCTCGAATTAAATTTTGTTATACATAAGTGACATTAAAAAAATTCTTAAAGTAAATTATGATCTTTTACAAAAATGTTTTTAATTATATCATAAAATACATTACCTAGAAAAAATGTCTGTTCTATAAGTATATAAAATTATATGAATAAAATATATGTATGTAGGATTGGGTCTGAGGGAGTGGTCGAAAATAAAGGCTCGTCACACGTCGCTTCAAAATGTGTAACAATATATATATTAATGAACAAATTGGAACAATATGAAATATCGCAGGAACGTGTCGTAACCGGTCTACCCACGCCGTCGATCGCTTTTTGACTGCCTAATTTCTTCTTGTCTTTTGTCTTCGCACACACACACACACACACACACTCATCCACGCTCGCTCGTACTCTCTCTCGCGCCTACGTTCATGCATACTCTCTTGCATTCTCTCATTTGCACGTTTAATCATACTCGCATTCCCTCATCTGGGGGTTCGTCCGGGGTCTTCGGTCCCCGAAGACGTATCAGCTGTTTCGTCGTCGCATCTATACGGTTTCATGTAATCGGCGGATGTACTTGTTATTGACGGACCTTCGCTATCGCCTATACGCGCTACTTCATAACGATTATTTCTTTTCACTTTGGTTATTGAGTACGGGCCTAAATATTTTTGCTTAATTTTTAATGTTGGGCCGAATTGAGTTCGTTTTATAAATACTATGTCGCCTTCCGTATATTGTTTCGCCGGTTTACATTGTTTATTATATTGTCGCCTGTTTTCTTCCTGCATTTTTAGTAGGTTTTCTTTTGCTATCGCTCTTAGTTTATCGCGGTCTTCGTCGTATAACTGGATTGTCTCTTGTTCGATAAGGGTTATAATTTCGTGTTCTTGTTTATTTCTCATTTTTGTGCCGAAAAGGACTTCAAACGGTGTCGTGCCTATTGCTCTCTGAAACGTGCTGTTAATACATTTTTGAACTTTGTCTACATGTTTATACCATTGGTCGGGGTTGTTAATGGATAATTTGGTTAATACGGGAATAATAGTGCGTATTGTACGTTCTGCTTGACCGTTTCCTCGCGGTATGCCTGTCGTAATATGTACATTTTTTATACTCTCTTCCTCGCAATATTGTTTAAATTCTGTAGAAGTGAACGCGGCCCCTCTATCGGAAATTATGCGATCTGGGTTTCCGAAAATTTTTTGTTGGCTATTTAGCTTATCAATTACTTCTTTGGCGTTAACTGTTTTCGTCGGATATAACCATGTAAATTTTGAAAATCCGTCTACGACTATAAAAATATAACGGTACGCTTTGCTCGTCGCTGTCATTGGGCCTACATGATCGATGTGATAAGTTTCGAGTGGTTTTGACCCTTTCGCAATCGGTGTTAGCTCGCCCTCCCTTTTCCCTGACTTTTTTTCGGATACTATGCATTGTATACAGCAGCTAATCAATTTCTTTATTTTTTCTTCTAACGCTGGTATGTAATATTCCGCCTCGATAATTTCTTTCATTTTCCGTACGCTGAAATGACCCTTTTCGTGCGCGTTTCTTATTATTTCTAAATGCATGCACGACGGTACGACAATCAAATCTTTACTGTCTTTACGTTTCATTAAAATATCGTTTTGTACGAAATAATTCTCATATTCTTCGGTTTCTAGGATACGCTTGATTACTCGTAATCTTTCTTCTTCACTTTGCTTCTTTCTGAGTATCGCTAACATTGTATTCTCTATCACTAAGACTGGAAATCTACTAAGCGCGTCTACGTGTTTAACTCGTGTGCCTTTTCTATGTTCGACAGTGTATTCGAATTCTTCTAGGGTTAATGCCCATCGTGCGACCTTAGGAGAAAGATCTTTTTTCGACAATGTTTTCTTAAAAGCTTCGCAATCCGTTATTAATTTAAATGGTACGCCTAACAAATAAACGCGGAACTTCCTTACTGCATTTATCACGGCTAGTACTTCTAGTTGATACGAATGGTATTTTCGTTCGGCATCAGTGGTTTGTTTACTATAATAGTATACGGGGTGGAACGCGTTTTCTTCCGTCGTCTTTTGCAATAGAATTGCGCCGAACCCTTCTTGACTCGCGTCGGTGTGTAGTTCTGTTTCTGCGTTCGAATCGTAAATTTGTAGCACCGGCTTTGCTGACAAAATTGACTTTAATGTTAAAAATGCTTTTCTTTGGCCTTCTTCCCAAACGAATTTCTGATTTTCTTTCGTTAATTTAAACAGAGGTGAGGCGATTTTTGCGTAATCTTTGATGAATTTTCTAAAGTAGCCAGTTAAGCCTAAAAAACTTTGTATTTGCTTTTTGCTTTTCGGTTCGGGGTATTTTTGGACTGCTTTGGTTTTTGCATTGCCTGGGTACACGTTTCCGTTTTCAATTTCATGGCCTAAATACTCTATCCGCGAACGAAGAAATTGACATTTGCTCCAGCTGATCGTTAATCCGTTTTCGGCTGCTATCTTTAATGTCTCAATTAATTTTGCGTACGCGTCTTCGTCGTTCGATCCCGGTATGATTATATCATCGACGTAAATAAAAACTACTTTGCGCCGAATAAGATCTTGAAAGACTTCGTTAATAAATCGTAAAAAGCTCGTGGCGCTAATCGACAGTCCGAACGGCGTTTTTAAAAATTCGTATTGTGCATCTGGCGTTACGAATGCGGTGTATTTGATGCTTTCTTTCGCGACTGGTACATGTAAGTAACCATTTTTCAGGTCGATTACCGAGAATACGCGCGCGTCTCTTAATTCGTCTATTTTTTCCTCGACAAGGGGCGTTGGGAAGTGGTCACGTTTTATCTTTTTATTTAATTCCCGATAGTCGATGCATACTCTATAGGAACCGTTTTTCTTTGGAACGATAACTACTGGGCTCGCGTACTCGCTTTTGCTTGGTCGAATAACCCCTTCTTTAAGCCACTCCTCGATTTGTCTGTCTAATACGTTTTTTTCTTTCGGCGCTAATCGCCGCGGCCTTATATTAACGGGATCGCTACTATTTAATATTATTGTTGTTTCTACCTGAACATCGCTCTTTTCCGTCGGTCGATACTCACTAACTAATTTCTCGATTCTGTTCTTGTATTGTTCTTTAACGTCTAATTCGTCTGTTCTAACGTACATTATCTTCTTTAATTCTTCGAACGCTGCGTCCACCATTTCCTGGGTGTTCTCCGCTTCCGTCTGCATGTCTTCCTTCTCATTGTTGGGAACTGTGAGCGGTATCTTCTCTACCGTTCTCGGGACCCTATGGATTGCGACGATGTTGCCTTTGTTCACTTGCATCTCAACACCTTCCAAAAGTCTTGTCCCAAGATTATATCGTGTGGGATCGTGTGCGACGGTACCACGAAAAATTTGATATTGTATGTCTCGTCATTTACACGTATCACCGCACTGAAGGTTCCGATTACTTTTGTCGTCGCGTTGCCGGCACCGGTTATGTTCGTCATCGTCGCCGACAAAGGAGGACCGTCGATTTCCTCATATTGATTCTTTCGCATTAACGAGATGTCACTTCCGGAGTCGATCAACGCGTTACTTTTCACATTTTTCACTTCTATCGGTAACGTTGTTTTCGCACTCACGACACAATTCACGTTTGCGGTTTTAACGTTTTTTTCGCTTCTTACACTATTGCATTTGCTCGCTATGTGTCCAAAATTGTTGCAATTAAAGCACTTTGGTCCTTTTCCCTTGTCAGGGCAATCCTTCGCGTCGTGCTCTGGCATGCCGCATGTGTTGCAACGGGGGGTTTTTGGCTTACGTGTAAAGTCCTTTTTCGCTTTCGTCTCTTCCCTTCTGCCGCTCGGTGCTTTCGTCTTTTCTTTCATCCTGTCGTATATTGCTAGATTTTCTCTCAGTTCCCGTAGTGTGCGCGATTGGTACAGGATCGCTTTGTTGTATTCGTGATCTTCTATGCCATTGATGACGTATTCGATGAGGGCCTTATCCTCGACATCACCCTCGCCGGCTATCGCGCGCATCGCGTAAACGTATTGTCGTCCGCTCTCGTGCGGTAACCGTTTTCGTCGAAACAACCGAGAGTGTACCAGGGCACTGTTCACTTCGATGCTAAATTCAACTTTTAACCTTTTTCGCAGTTCTTTCCATGACGTCACGGTTTTTTCCGTTGCTACGAATTGTTTCGCGGATCCCCGTAACATGCGCTTCGCGTAAATCAATTTTTGCAAATCATTCCACTGTAACAATATGCTTAGGTCTTCGAAATCCTTAATCCATTACTTTATTGATATTTTATCGTCACCTGAGAAGTGAGGTACCGAGTCTTCGACATCTTTGATTGTGAATAAGCTGGGGCGTTCGATGGATGTTCTTCTCTTTTGAGCGTTCTTTTTCGATTTCTTTCTCGCCTCTCGTTCGTCTTCTTCATCTTCTGTCTCACTCATTATCGAGCCTTGGACCTCCTCCTCTTCGTCGGAAGTTTCGTCTTCCGTTTCTTCTTGATCGGGGTCTTTTTTCTGCTTCACGTAATTAATGAGTCTTTCTCTTAGCTCTGTTTTCTTTCCCGTATTGCTTAAATTTAGTTCTTTTAGCTTCGTACGCAGTTCCTATATTTTCATGTTCGATATTTCCTCTATCTTTGGTTGCTCTGTCTTCTTTTTGTCTTCGGTAGCGATGATCGTTCTGTCGAGATCACTCATCTCGTTTTCTAACATCGTACGATTTCCCATAGAGTCGTTTCCTTTTTCTTCTTTATCCATTCTTTCACTTTCACTTTCGTTTCTGTTAACTTTACGTTTCCGATTGTCCGTTCAATCCGCTAACAAACACTGACTTTTCTTTCACGTTTGCTTTCACTTGATCGTCGCGTTGTTGCGCGGTCCGGACGTAATCGTATTACTTTTATTTTTCGCGTTTTCCCGTTTTTGACGATCTCTCAGATCCTGGCTCGAGCCCCCAAATGTAGGATTGGGTCTGAGGGAGTGGTCGAAAATAAAGGCTCGTCACACGTCGTTTCAAAATGTGTAACAATATATATTAATGAACAAATTGGAACAATATGAAATATCGCAGGAACGTGTCGTAACCGGTCTACCCACGTCGTCGATCGCTTTTTTGACTGCCTAATTTCTTCTTGTCTTTTGTCTTCGCGCACACACACACACACACACACACACATCCACGCTCGCTCGTACTCTCTCTCGCGCCTACGTTCATGCATACTCTCTTGCATTCTCTCATTTGCACGTTTAATCATACTCGCATTCCCTCATGTATTAATAATACATAAACTGATAGCAAGCAATAAATAATATAACATCAAGATTAATAATAAAAGCAACAACAAGAATAATAGTCAAAACTAGCAACCCGGCAGGTCATAGGTTACCAAGC
>JASVEB010000143.1:12500-15248 GCA_036983795.1 Megachile lagopoda | reverse complement strand
GGTTAGGTTAGAGTGTATTTAGGTTAGTTAGGTTAATTGTTAGTTAGGTTAAGCTTAGCTTACTTAACGTTAACTTATGAACGTTAAATTAACTTAACGGTAACGTTACTTAACTTAAATTAATTAACGTTATAACTTACTTAACGTAACTTAATTAACTTAACTTAACGTTAACTTAACTTAACTTAACTTAACGTTAACTTAACTTACTTAACTTAATACGTTAACTTAGTAACTGAACTTAACTTACGTAACTTAACTTAACTTATACTTAACTTAACTTAACGTTAACTTAACTTAACTTAACTGAACGTAACTTAACTGAAACTTAACGTAACTTAACGTAATTAACTTAACTTAACGTATAAACTTAACTTACTAAACTAGTAACTTAACTTAACTTAACTACGTTAACTTAACTTAACTTAACTTGAACTTAACTTAACTATAACTTAACTTAACTTAACTTAACTTAACTTAACTTAACTTAACTTAACTTAACTTAACTTAACTTAACTTAACTTAACTTAACTTAACTTAACTTAACTTAACTTAACTTAAACTTAACTTAACTTAACTTAACTTAACTTAACTTAACTTAACTTAACTTAACTTAACTTAACTTAACTTAACTTAACTTAAACTTAACTTAACTTAACTTAACTTAACTTAACTTAACTTAACTTAACTTAACTTAACTTAAACTTAACTTAACTTAACTTAACTTAACTTAACTTAACTTAACTTAAACTTAACTTAACTTAACTTAACTTAACTTAACTTAACTTAACTTAACTTAACTTAACTTAACTTAACTTAACTTAAACTTAACTTAACTTAACTTAACTTAACTTAACTTAACTTAACTTAACTTAACTTAACTTAACTTAACTTAACTTTAACTTAACTTAACTTAACTTAACTTAACTTAACTTAACTTAACTTAACTTAACTTAACTTAACTTAACTTAACTTAACTTAACTTAAACTTAACTTAACTTAACTTAACTTAACTTAACTTAACTTAACTTAACTTAACTTAACTTAACTTAACTTAACTTAACTTAACTTAACTTAACTTAACTTAACTTAACTTAACTTAACTTAACTTAACTTAACTTAACTTAACTTAACTTAAACTTAACTTAACTTAACTTAACTTAACTTAACTTAACTTAACTTAACTTAACTTAACTTAACTTAACTTAACTTAACTTAACTTAACTTAAACTTAACTTAACTTAACTTAACTTAACTTAACTTAACTTAACTTAACTTAACTTAACTTAACTTAACTTAACTTAAACTTAACTTAACTTAACTTAACTTAACTTAACTTAACTATAACTTAACTTAACTTAACTTAACTTAACTTAACTTAACTTAACTTAACTTAACTTAACTTAACTTAACTTAACTTAACTTAACTTAACTTAACTTAACTTAACTTAACTTAAACTTAACTTAACTTAACTTAACTTAACTTAACTTAACTTAACTTAACTTAACTTAACTTAACTTAACTTAAACTTAACTTAACTTAACTTAACTTAACTTAACTTAACTTAACTTAACTTAACTTAACTTAACTTAACTTAACTTAACTTAACTTAACTTAACTTAACTTAACTTAACTTAACTTAACTTAACTTAACTTAACTTAACTTAACTTAACTTAACTTAACTTAACTTAACTTAACTTAACTTAACTTAACTTAACTTAACTAACTTAACTTAACTTAACTTAACTTAACTTAACTTAACTTAACTTAACTTAACTTAACTTAACTTAACTTAACTTAACTTAACTTAACTTAACTTAACTTAACTTAAACTTTAACTTAACTTAACTTAACGTAACTTAACTTACCTTAACTTAACTTAACTTTAACTTGTAACTATAACTTAGCTGTCTTAACTTAACTTAACTTAAGCTATTAACATAAAAAATCTTAACTTAACTTAACTTAAACTTTAAAACAGTTTCTAAACTTAACTTAAAACGTAACTTAACTCTACTTAAACTTAACTAACTTAAACTTAACTTATACTTTTAACGTTAACGTTTATCTAACTTTACCTTTAACTTTAACACTGAACTTAACGATTAAACTAGAACTTAGACTTAAACTTAACTAAACTTAACTTAACTTAACTTAACATAACTTAACTTAACGTAACTTACTTAAACTATACCCCCTCCCTTATAACCTCTACCCATACCGTTTAATACGGCTTTTCCTACCTACTTCCCACCCCAAAACAACCAAAATCCAACCCCCATGTTGTAATAAACACAACCTAATAAGAATTATCAACTTACAGCCCAACCACCTTGACCAAACATAGCTGCATTCATGTGTAATAAACCGCGCGCCGTATGAAGCTTGATCTGATAGCTACGAACGATCCTCATTCTGTCTCAGCGCGTAGCTGCGGAATCACTTGAGCCCATGGCCTCGGAAATAAGTCCAATCGTTCTAACGAGAAAGTCTTTACAGCGAAAAAACTCAGTTAAATAAATGAACAGAATAATTAGAAAGTTACTGTTTATTTATCAGTTACGCATTCTCCTTAATAAGGAGGAACCGAATTAGTTATCGTGTACTTAGTAGAAACCGTGTGAGTGCACATTAAATTGCTGCTGTATAGATTTTAAATTTACACCAAAAACTTATTAAAAACCATTAAAAATAGGACCTCACCAATTGTTATTGAAAAATAATCTTGCTTGTGTGATTGGAAAAA
>JASVEB010000142.1:0-15588 GCA_036983795.1 Megachile lagopoda | reverse complement strand
TGAAGATGGAGTGGTGAGTAGTGTGGGGCGGTGTGGGAGGGGGGCGTGGGGGAGGGGTGGGTGAGGTGTGGTGAGTGAGGTAGTTTGGGTCCGGTGGGATGTGGAGGGGGGAAGGAGGTGGTGGTGAGATGGATTGGTGCGGGTGTTCAGGTGGGAGGGGGTTTGGGGAAAGGTGGGAGTGGGTGGTGAAGCGAGTAGTGGTGATATTGGAGGGTGGGGGTGGGAGGTGAAGGCTGGAGTGGTATTATTACTGTCCTTATTTCTGTTGATATTGTCGTTATTTTAGTCATTATTATCGCCGAGACTGTTATTATTATCCTCATTCTATTATTACTATCCTTATTTCTGTTGATATTGTCGTTATTTCTCTTATTATTATCCTTTCTACTGTTATTCATATCGCTGTGACTGTTGTTATTATCCTCATTCTATTATTACTATCCTTATTTCTGTTGATATTGTCGTTATTTTAGTTATTATTATGACTGAGACTGTTATTATTATCCTCATCCTATTATCAGTATCCTTATTTCTGTTGATATTGTCGTTATTTTAGTTATTATGTTGTAAGTGGTAGGTGTGTTGTTTGAGCATAATTTTTTGAACTGGTGAACGGTTGGGAGGGGGAAATAATAATGTGGGGAGGGTAGGGGTGGATGGTGGTGAGAGGTGTAGGGGTGGTGGTGTAATATGGGTGGTGGTAGTGAAGGTGGGAGGGGGTGTGGGGAGGGTGGGAGAGGTGGTGGTGAAGGGAGTAGTGGTGTAGTATGAGAGGTAGGGGTTGGGGTGGTGGTGAAGATGGAGTGGTGGTAGGGAAGGTGGGAGGGGGTGTGGGGAGGGTGGGAGGGGGTGGTGGTGAGAAGGGGGTAGGGGTGGTGGTGAAGATGGAGTGGTGGTAGTGAAGGTGGGAGGGGGGGTGGGGAGGGTGGGGAGAGGTGGTGGTGAAGGTAGTAGTGGTGGATGTGAGGTAGGGTGGTGGTGTAGATGGAGTGGTGGTAGTGAAGGTGGGAGGGGTGTGGGAGTGGGGTGGTGGTGGTGAAGGTGTAGGGTGGTGGTGAAGATGGAGTGGTGGTAGTGAAGGTGGGAGGGTGGTGGGGAGGTGGGGGAGGGTGGTGGTGAGAGGGTAGGGTGGTGGTGAAGATGGAGTGGTGGTAGTGAAGGTGGGAGGGGGTGTGGGAGGGTGGGTGGGTGGTGGTGAAGGAGTAGGGTGGTGGTGAAGATGGAGTGGTGGTAGTGAAGGTGGGAGGGGGGTGTGGGAGGGTGGGTGGGGTGGTGAGTGAGGTGTAGGGGTGGTGGTGAGATGGAGTGGTGGTAGTGAAGGTGGGAGGGGTGTGGGGAGGTGGGAGGGGTGGTGGGAGAGGTGTAGGGGGTGGTGGTGAAGATGGAGTGGTGGTAGTGAAGGTGGGAGGGGTGTGGGAGGTGGTGGTGGTGGTGGTAGTGGTGGTGTATGAAGGTGTGGGTGGTGAAGATGGAGTGGTGGTAGTGAAGGTGGGAGGGGGGTGGGGAGGGTGGGGAGGTGGTGGTGAGAGAGTTAGGGGTGATGGTGAAGATGGAGTGGTGGTAGTGAAGGTGGGAGGGTGTGGGAGGTGGGTGGTGGTGTGGGAGTAGTGGTGGTGGTGAGGTAGGGTGGTGGTGAGATGGATGGTGGTAGTGAATGTGGGAGGGTGTGGGGGGTGGGGTGGTGGTGGTGAGGGGTGGGTGTGGTGAGATGGAGTGGTGGTAGTGAAGTGGAGGGGGTGGGGGAGGTGGGAGGGTGGTGGTGAGTGGTAGGGTGGGTGGTGGTGAGATGGAGTGGTGGTGTGAAGTGGGAGGGTGTGGGAGGTGGGTGGTGGTGAGGTAGTGGTGGGTGTGAGTGTTAGTTGGTGGTGGAGAAGATGGTGGTGTGAAGGTGGGAGGGGGGTGGGAGGTGGGAGAGGTGGTGGTGAGATGTAGGGGTGGTGGTGAAGATGGAGTGGTGGTAGTGAAGGTGGAGGGGTGGGGAGGGTGGGTGTGGTGGTGTAAGGAGTAGGGTGGGTGTGAATGTTAGGGGTGGTGGAGATGGGATGGTGGTAGTGAATGTGGGAGGGTGTGGGGGGTGGGGTGGTGGTGGTGAGAGGTGTAGGGGTGGTGGTGATGGAGTGGTGGAGTGAAGGTGGGAGGGGTGGGGAGGTGGGAGGTGGTGGTGGAGGTGTGGGGTGGTGTGAAGATGGAGTGGTGGTAGTGAAGGTGGGAGGGTGTGGGAGGTGGTAGTGGTGGTGGTGAAGGTAGTGGTGGGGTGTGAAGTGTTAGGTGTGGTGGTGAGAAGATGGTGGTTGTGAAGGTGGGAGGGGTGGGAGGGGAGGGTGGTGGTGAAGATGTAGGGTGGTGGTGAAGATGGAGTGGTGGTAGTGAGGTGGGAGGGTGTGGGAGGTGGTGTGGTGGTGGTTAGGGAGTAGTGGTGGTGGTGAGGAGTGGTGTAGTGGTGGTGGTGGAGGTGGGAGTGGTGGTGGTGATGGAGAGTGTGGGGGGTGGGTGGTGTGGTGAGATGGGGTGTGGTGAGTGGAGTGGTGGTAGTGAAGTGGAGGGTGTGGGGGTGGGAGTGGTGGTGAGTAGTGTGGATGTGAGGTAGGGTGGTGGTGGTGATGGAGTGGTGAGTGAAGGTGGGAGGGTGGGGAGGATGGGAGAGGTGGTGGGTGAGGTGTGGGTGGTGGTGAAGATGGAGTGGTGGTAGTGAAGGTGGGAGGGGTGTGGGAGGGTGGTAGTGGTGGTGGTGAAGGTAGTAGTGGTGGTGTGAGATGTAGGGTGGTGGTGGATGGAGTTGGTAGTGAAGTGGGAGGTGTGGGAGGTGGGAGGTGTGGTGAAGGTGGTGGGTGTGAAGGTGTAGGGGTGGTGGTGAGATGGATGTGGTAGTGAAGGTGGGAGGGGGTGGGGAGGTGGAGGTGGTGGGAGGGTGGGGTGGTGGTGAGATGGAGTGGTGGTAGTGAATGTAGGGTGTGGAGGTGGTGTGGGGTGGTGAGTAGTAGTGGTGGGTGTGAAGTGTTATGGGTGGTGGAGAAGATGGTGGTTGTGAAGGTGGAGGGTGGGGGAGGGGGTGGGAGTGGTGGTGTGATGGGAGTTAGGGTGATGGTGAAGATGGATGTGGTAGTGAAGTGGGAGGGTGGGGAGGGGTGGTGTGGTGGTGGTGAAGGGAGTAGGGTGGGTGTGAGGATTAGGGGTGGTGGTGGAGATGGGATGGTGTAGTGAATGTGGGAGGGGTGTGGGGGGGGTGGTGGTGTGGTAGTGGTGGTAGGGTGGTGGTGATGGGTGGTGGGAGTGAGTGGGAGGGTGGGGGGTGGGGGGGATGGGAGGTGGTGAGGGGAGGTGTGGGGTGGTGGTGAAGATGGAGTGGTGGTAGTGAAGTGGGAGGGTGTGGGAGGTGGTAGGGTGGTGGTGAGGTGTAGTGGTGGTGTGAGAGTGTAGGTGGTGGTGAGATGAGTGTGGTAGTGAAGGTGGGAGGGTGTGGGAGGGTGGGGTGGTGGTGGTGGGGTAGTTAGGTGGTGGTGATGGAGTGGTGGAGTGAAGTGGGAGGGTGGGGTGGGGAGGTGGGAGAGGTGGTGGTGGAGTGTAGGGGTGGTGGTGAAGATGGAGTGGTGGTAGTGAAGGTGGAGGGGTGTGGGAGGGTGGTAGGTGGTGGTGAAGGTAGTAGTGGTGGGTGTGAAGGTTAGGTTGGTGGTGAATGGAGTGGTGTAGTGAAGGTGGAGGGGTGTGGGGGGTGGGGTGGTGGTGGTGAAGGTGTAGGGTGGTGTGGTGATGGAGTGGGAGTGAAGGTGGGAGGGGTGGGGAGGGATGGGAGAGGTGGTGGGATGTTGGGGTGGTGGTGAAGATGGAGTGGTGGGTAGGTGGGAGGGTGTGGGAGGTGGTAGTGTGGTGGTGAAGGTAGTGGTGTGGTGTGAAGTGTTATGGTGGTGGTGAAGAATGGTGGTGTGTGAAGGTGGGAGGGGGGTGGGAGGGGAGGGTGGAGGGTGGTGGTGGAGATGTAGGGGTGTGGTGAAGATGGAGTGGTGGTAGTGAGGTGGGATGGGTGTGGGGAGGTGGTGTGGTGGTGGTAAGGGAGTAGGTGGGGGTGGATTATGGTGGTGGTGAGATGGGATGGTGGTAGTGATGGTGGGAGGTGTGGGGGGGTGGGTGGTGGTGGTGAGTGGGGTGTGTGGTAGGGGTGGTGGTAGTGATAGTGGGAGGGTGTGGGAGGTGGGAGGTGGGGTGTGGTAGTAGTGTGATGTGTAGGTAGGGGTGGTGTGGTGATGGAGTGGTGGAGTGAGGTGGGAGGGTGGGGGAGGGGGATGGAGGTGGTGTGGTGAGGGTGGGGTGGTGGTGAAGTGGAGTGGTGGTATGAGGTGGGGTGGTGGTGTGGGAGGTGGTGGTGGTGGTGTGGTAGGGTGAGGTGGGGGTGTGGATGGGTGGTGGTAGTGGAGGTGTGAGTGGTGGGAGGTGTGGTAGTGTGGGAGGGTGTGGTGGTGGAGGGTGGTGTGGGGTGGGTGGTGGTGAAGGTGGTGGTGGGTGGATGGGGTGAGTGGTGGGGTGGGGGTTGGGAGGGTGGTGGTAGTGTGGGGTGTGGTGATGATGGAGTGTGGTGGTGGGAGGGGGTGGGGGTGGGGTGAGGTGGTGTGAGGTGGTGTGATGTTGGTGGTGGTGAGTGGAGGGTGTAGTATGGTGGGAGGTGGGTGTGGGGGTGGGTGGGTGTGGTTGGGGTAGGGTGGTGGTGGATGAGTGTGTAGTGAAGGTGGGGGTGGGGGAGGTGGGAGGGTGGTGGGGTGGTGTGGGGTGGTGTATGAGTGGTGGTAGGAGGTGGGAGGGTGTGGGGGGGTGGTAGTGGTGGTGGTGAGTAGTGGTGGTGGGTGTGAGTGTGGTTGGGTGGGAGTGGTGGTGTGAGGGGTGGGTGGGGTGGGGAGGGTGGGTGAAGGTGTAGGGTGGTGGTGAGTGGAGTGGTGGTAGTGAGGTGGGGTGGTGTGGGAGTGGGTGGTGGTGGTGGGAGTGTGGGGGTGTGGTGTAGGGTGGTGGTGGAGTGGGAGGGTGGTGGTGTGGGGGTGGTGGGGGGGGGGTGGTGGTGTAGGTGGGTGGTGGTGATGGAGTGGTGTAGTGAAGTGGGAGGGTGGGTGTGGGAGGGTGGGGTGTGGTGAGTAGTGGTTGAGTGGAGGGTAGGGGGTGGTGTGATGGAGTGGTGGAGTGAAGGTGGGAGGGGGTGGGGAGGTGGGAGTGGTGGTGGGAGTGTGGGGTGGTGGTGAAGATGAGTGGTGGTAGTGAAGGTGGGAGGGGTGTGGGAGGTGGTGTGGTGGTGGTGAAGGTAGTAGTGTGGGTGTGAGGGTTAGGTGGTGTAGTGGAGGTGGTAGTGAAGGTGGGAGAGTGGGGGTGGGGTGGTGGTGAGAGGTGTAGGGTGGTGGTATGGAGTGGTGGTGAAGGTGGAGGGTGGGGATGGGGTGGTGGTGGGTAGGTGTGGGGTGGTGGTGTAGATGGAGTGGTGGTAGGAAGTGGGAGGGGTGTGGGGAGGGTGGGTGGTGGTGAGGTGTGTGGTGGTGTGAGTGTAGTTGGTGGTGGTAGAATGTGGTTGTGAGGTGGGGAGGGGGGTGAGGAGGTGGTGGTGTGATTAGGGTGGTGGTAGATGGAGTGGGTAGTGAGGGTGGATGGGGTGGTGAGGTGGGGTGGTGGTGGTGAAGGAGTAGTGGTGGGGGTGAGGAGTTAGGTGTGGTGAGATGGATGGTGGTAGTGAAGGTGGGAGGGGGTGTGGGGGGTGGGGTGGGTGGTGGTGAGTGGGGGGTGGTGGTGTAGGGTGGAGTGGTGTGTGAAGTGGGAGGGGTGGGGGTGGGAGTGGTGTGGAGTGTGGGGTGGTGTAGTGGAGTGTGGTGGTGAAGGTGGAGGTGTGGGAGGTGGTAGTGGGTGGTGATGGTAGTGGTGGGTGTGAAGTGTTAGGGTGGTGGTGAGATGGAGTGGTGTGTGAAGGTGGGAGGGGTGGGGGAGGTGGGAGAGGTGGTGGTGAGGAGTTAGGGTGGTGTGTGAAGATGGAGTGGTGGTAGTGAAGGTGGAGGGGTGGGGGGGGTGGTGGTGGTGGTGGTGAAGGGAGTAGGGGTGGGTGGTGAGATGGAGTGTGGTGTGAGATGGGAGGGTGTGTGGGAGGGTGGGGGGTGGGTGGTGGTGGTGAGTGTAGGGTGGTGGTGGTGATGGAGTGGTGGAGTGAAGGTGGGAGGGGTGGGGGAGTGGGTGGGTGGTGGTGAGGTGTGGGGTGGTGGTGAAGATGGAGTGGTGGTAGTGAAGGTGGGAGGGGTGTGGGAGGTGGAGTGGTGGTGTGAAGGTAGTAGTGGTGGTGTGAGGTTAGGGTGGTGGTGGAATGGAGTGGTGGTAGTGAAGGTGGGAGGGGTGTGGGAGGGGGTGGTGGGTGGTGGTGAGAGTGTAGGGGTGGTGGTGAGATGGAGTGGTGGTAGTGAAGGTGGGAGGGGGTGGGGAGGTGGGGAGGTGGTGGTGAGGTGTAGGGGTGGTGGTGAAGATGGAGTGGTGGTAGTGAAGGTGGAGGGGTGTGGGAGGGTGGGGTGGTGGTGAAGGTAGTAGGGGTGGTGTGAGAGTGTTAGGGTGGTGGTGATGGAGTGGTGGTAGTGAAGGTGGGAGGGGTGGGGGGTGGGTGGTGGTGGTGTAGGTGTAGGGTGGTGGTGTGATGGAGTGGTGGTAGTGAAGGTGGGAGGGGTGGGGAGTGGGAGTGTGGTGGAGGTGTGGGGTGGTGGTGAAGATGGAGTGGTGGTAGTGAAGGTGGGAGGGGTGTGGGAGGTGGTGTGGTGGTGGTGAAGGTAGTGGGTGGTGTGAAGTGTAGTTGGTGGTGAGATGAATGGTGGTGTGAAGGTGGGAGGGGGTGGGGAGGTGGGGTGGTGGTGGAGATGTAGGGTGATGGTGAAGATGGAGTGGTGGTAGTGAGGTGGGAGGGGTGTGGGAGGGTGGTGGTGGTGGTGAAGGGTAGTGTGGTGGGTGAGAGTATGGGTGGTGGTGAGATGGATGTGGTAGTGAATGTGGGAGGGTGTGGGGGGGTGGGTGGGTGGTGGTGGGTAGGGGGTGGTGGTGAGATGGAGTGGTGGTAGTGAAGGTGGGAGGGTGTGGGAGGGTGGTGGGTGGTGGTGAGAGTGTAGGGGTGGTGGTGAAGATGGAGTGGTGGTGGTGAAGGTGGGAGGGTGTGGGAGGGTGGTGTGGTGGTGAAGGTAGTATGGTGGTGTGAAGTGTTAGGTGTGGTGGTGGAGAGGAATGGTGGTTGTGAAGGTGGAGAGGGGTGGGGAGTGGTGGGAGGTGGTGTGAAGATGTAGGGGTGGTGGTGAAGATGGAGTGGTGGTAGTGAAGGTGGAGGGGGTGGGGGGGTGGTGTGGTGGTGGTGAAGGAGTAGGTGGGTGTGAATATTAGGGTGGTGGTGGAGATGGGATGGTGGTAGTGAAGTGTGGGAGGGTGGGGGGGTGGGGTGGGTGGTGGTGTAGAGGGTGTAGGGTGGTGGTGGTGATGGAGTGGTGAGTGAAGTGGAGGGGGGTGGGAGGATGGGAGAGGTGGTTGGGGAGGTGTGGGGTGGTGGTAGATGGAGTGGTGGTAGGAAGGTGGAGGGGGTGTGGGGAGGTGGTAGTGTGGTGGTGAAGGTAGTGGTGGTGGGTGAAAGTGTTAAGTTTGGTGGTGGAGAAGAAATGGTGGTTGTGAAGTGGGAGGAGGGTGGGGAGGAAGGAGAGGTGGTGGTGAGATTAGGGTGATGGTGAAGATGGAGTGGTGGTAGATGAGGTGGGATGGTGTGGGAGGGTGGTTGTGGTGGTGGTTAAGGGAGTAGTGGTGGGGTGAGAATTATAGGTGTGGTGGTGGAGATGGGATGGTGGTAGTGAATGTGGGAGAGTGTGGGGGGGTGGGTGGTGGTGGTTAAGATGTGGGGTGATGGTGTAGATGGAGTGGTGGTAGTGAAGTGGAGGGGTGTGGGGAGGGTGGAGAGTGGTGGTGAAGTGTAGTGTAGATGTGAGGGGGTAGGGTGGTGGTGGTGATGGAGTGGTGGAGTGAAGGTGGGAGGGGTGGGGAGGATGGGAGGTGGTGGGGGAGTTGGGGTGGTGTGAAGATGGAGTGGTGGTAGTGAAGGTGGAGGGGGTGTGGAAGGGTGGTAGTGGTGTGGTGAAGGTAGTAGTGGTGGTGTGAGAGTTTAGTTTGGTGGTGGAATGAGTGGTGGTAGTGAGGTGGAGAGGTGTGGGGAGGTGGTAGTGGTGTGGTGAAGGTAGTAGGGTGGGTGTGAAGTGTTAGTTGTGGTGGAATGAATGGTGTGTGAGGTGGGAGGGGGTGGGAGGGTGGAGAGGTGGTGTGAGATGTAGGGGTGGTGGTGAAGATGGAGTGGTGGTAGTGAAGTTGGAGGGGGTGTGGGGAGGTGGTTGTGGGTGGTGAAGGTAGTAGTGGTGGGTGTGAAAGTGTTAAGGTTGGTGGTGGAGAAGAAATGGTGGTTGTGAAGGTGGGAGGGGGGTGGGGAGTGGAGAGGTGGTGGTGAGATATTAGGTTGATGTAAGATAGAGTTTGTATAAAGGTAGTATGGTGAGTGGAGGGAGTAATTTTTATAATTATCATTTTCTACTGTGATTTTAAGACACAACTGTTATGAGGTATCCAGTCATTATGACGAGCAAATTGTTCTGCTGTTAGGTTGTTATGTTAGGGTATGATTAAGAGAGATTATGGTGTTAGATTAGGGATTAATGCGTTTTAGGCTATAATTTGTTCTGGGGTAGGTTGTTCGACATTTCTTATTTATTTGTGTAGGGATGGATATTGGATTATTAGAAGATTTCTAGGTTTTACTAGAAACTTTGAGTTCTGGTTGAAATTGTAGGATGACTATGTGTATTATGTATTACTACTATGATTTATAATCGCTAAAACTAATATGATGATTAAGATTCTATGTTATTACTAGAATTATTTTCGGATGATAATTGTGGATAGTTTAGTTTTTTATAGAACGATAAGTTGTATGTGTTAGAAGTGATTGAGATATAATTATTCTGTGGATGTGTAGTACATTTCTAGTATTATGGTAAGGAGATTGTAGTATAGATAAAATTCCGTTTAATTGATATAATGAAGTTCTGGGGATATTGTCGTTTTTACGATATTATTATCCGTACGACTATTTATTAGATCGCTAAAATACTAGTTTATTATGAAAGTGTCGATAGTACATAAGGATGTCTGGATGATATTGGTGGATTTTTTTGATAGGTTTTGCAAGATGTACTGGGGTGATTGAGTATCATTCTAGATGTGGGCTATCCATTATTTCTGGTGATGGTTCGTAATTTTCGCATTATTTTGGGGGAAGGATTGGTATTATGATCAATCTTCTAATTATACTGTACTATGTCTGGTGTGATGTAGGAGTTACTATTGAGGTAGTTTCATTTGTAAAATAAATGGGGTTGTGTTGTTGTGTTGTGTGGGCTAGGAGAGTTAGATCACTATAAACATTATTTTGATGGAGAATACCAGGTGATAATATAATTGTTTTATAGGGTGTGGGGGAGGTAAAGTACAAAGTTGTTAGGGGGATAAGATACGGGTTAAGTATAAGAAGGTACGTGTATTGTATAGAGGTATTAAGGTAGATTTGTAGGAAGGTATATAGTTTTACTTCTACTATGTTTGTTGATAGAAAACAACGTTAGTTTTTTTATATTTTCTAATTAGGACTATAATGATTTCGGAGGATAGTGTGGTTTAGTTTTAGTTTGATTAAAGATATGATGAGAAGTTAGGGGTTTGGAGTGGAGGTATTGAAAGAGGGAGGAGTGATTGTAGTGTCATGGTGTTAGAAAGGTAGAAGTGATAGAATTTAGAGGGGACTGGTGTGTGTGTATGTGAAGGATAGTTTATGAAGGAGTTATGGGATTGTCGTATTTTCACACTAGTTTGTTTGGGATGATATGGTGTGTGAGTAGAAGAATTGATTGGTGGAAGAACGGTGTGTCGTGGGTGTGTGGAAGGTGGTATTGTTTTGTTGAATTTGTAGAATTGTGTTTAGAGATATTAATAATGTAGTAGTGAAGTTTCTTTTGTTATATAAGTTGTATAGGGTTATTGTAGTTATTACGATGTAGTATGTATAATGAATTTTTTTTGTAGTAAGTTAAAGTTTTTGGGTTAGATAATTAATGTGACGTTAATTTGGGAGGGGTGTTGGGAGGTTTTAGATGTGGTATGTTAGGGGGGGAGGTGTAAGGGTTTTTTTTACTATTTGAGGGTGTTATTGTAAAGTGTGTGAGGGGCGAGAGGGGATGGTGTATTGGTTGTTTATAAGGATAGTAGTGTGTGTGTTTGAAATATTTTTAGTTTATTAAGTTGGATAATAAATTGTGAATTAAGGTGGTAGTGGGGGTTGGAGGTGGGAATGTTGAGTTTAGGAGATTATGGGTTAAGTGAAGAAGTTAGTTGTGTAAAAATGTATTATGTTGGGTTTGGAGTTGATGTGGGTGTATTTGAAGGAGTAGGGTGGGGTTGAGAATAATATTGTTGTTGTTGGAGATTTGATGGTTGGTAATAATGAGGTATTAGTTTGTGTGGTTGGGTGGGATGTTGTTAGGAGATTGGGTGATGTTAGGGATTGGTGTATTTTAGGTTGTAGAGTGTTGGGGGGTTGGGAGGGTGGTGTTGAGGGCGGTTTTAGGGGGTTGGTAGTGATGTGATTTGTGGTGAGTGAAGGTTGGAGGTGGGGAGGGATGGGAGAGGTGGTTGGTAGAGGTTTGGGGTGGTTGAGAAAAGGAGTGGTGTTTATATAAGGTGGGATGGGTTG
Source organism: Megachile lagopoda (assembly GCA_036983795.1). Classification (NCBI taxonomy): domain Eukaryota; kingdom Metazoa; phylum Arthropoda; class Insecta; order Hymenoptera; family Megachilidae; genus Megachile; species Megachile lagopoda. Next base: position 4,829 of record JASVEB010000142.1, on the reverse strand, counting down.
TTGGGAGTGTTAGTTTGGTGTGAAGGTAGAAGTGGTGGTTGGGAGAGTATTAAGGTTTTGTTGAAGTGGTATTGTGTAGGGAAAGGTGTATGAGGTGTTGTGGGGGGGTTGTTTGGGGTGTAGTAGAGAGTTGAAGGTATGTTTTTGTGATGTGAGTGTGTTAGTGAAAGTGTGGATGGTTGTTGTAGGAATTTTGTTGTTTTCGCGTTTAGGGGGAAGGTGGGTGGGTTGTGGAATAAGATTTATTGTGGAATGGAAGGTGGATGGGTGTGGGAAGTTTGTTATTTATTTAGGTGAAGGTTATGATTTTGGTTAGTGAAAGTTATAGGATGGTGATAGATGGAATTTGGATTAAAGGTGGAGAAGTGAGTGTTAGGTTTGTGGAGGTGTAGTTTAGAGGTTAATGGGGTGTATTAGAAGATTGATGGTGTAGTGAATGTGGAGGGGTGTGGGGAAGGTGTAGTAGGGGTGTGGTTAAGGTAGTAGTGGTGGTGTGAAATGTAAGGTGTTGGTGTGAGAATAAATGGTGGTTGTGAAGGTGGGAGGGGGGGTTGGAGGTGGTAGAGTGGAGGTGGGAGATAAGTGTTATGTGAAGATGAGTGGTTGAGATTATAGGTTGATGGGGGTGGGGTGGGTAGGAGGTTGTAGGTGTAGTTAAGGGAGTGGGTGTGTAGGAATAGGAGGGGGTGGTTGGAGATGTTATGGTGGTAAGTAATGTGAGGAGTGTGTGTGGGTTAGTGTGGTGTTGTAGGAGTTTAGGGGTGTGTTGTGATGAGTGGTGGATGAAGTGGGGGGTTGGGGGTGGGGAGGGGGGATGTGGTGTGGATAGGGTTTGGGGTGGTGGTGAAGATGAGGTGGTAGTGAAGGTGGTGAGGGGTGTGGGGGTAGGTGTAGTGGTGGTTGTGAAGGTAGTAGTGGTGGGTGGAGAGTTTATGTGTTGGTGGTGAGAGGTGGTTAGTGAAGGTGGGAGGAGGGTGGGGGTGGGTTTGGTGGTGTTGAAGGTGAGGGTGGTGTTGGTGTGAGTGGTGGGAGTGAAGGTGGAGGGTGGTGGGAGGAGTGGGTGAGGGGTGGGGGAGTTGGTGTGGTGGTAAGATGGAGTGGTGGTAGTAAGGTGGGAGGGGGTGTGGAAGGTGGAGTGGTGGTGGTGAAGGTAGTTGTGTGGGTGTGAAGTGGTAGTTTGGGGGTGTGGGAAGATGGTGGTGTGAAGGTGGGAGGGGTGGTGGGGAGGGTGAAGGTGTGGTGAAGGATGGTAGGGTGATGGTGAAGATGGAGTGTGGTAGTGAGGTGGATGGGGTGTGGGAGGTGGTAGTGTGGTGGTGTAAGGAGTAGTGGTGGTGGAATGTAAGGGTGTGGTGGAGATGGGATGGTGGTAGTGAATGTTGGAGGTGAGGGTGTTGGGGGTGGTGGAGTGGTGTAGGTGAGGGTGTGGGGTTATGGTGTAGATGGAGTGGTGGTAGTGAAGGTGGGAGGGTGTGGAGGGTGGAGAGTGGTGGTGAAGGTAGTGGTGATATGTGAAGGGTAGGGGTGGTGGTGATGGAGTGGTGGTAGTGAAGGTGGGAGGGGGTGGGGGAGGGGTGGGAGTGGTGGTGTGGAGGTAGGGGTGGTGAAGATGGAGTGGTGGTAGTGAAGTGGAGGGGTGTGGGAGGGTGTAGTGGGGTGGTGAAGGTAGTGGTGGTAGTGTGGTGGGAGGGGTGTGTGGGAGTGTGGTAGTGGTGGTGGTGAAGGTAGTAGGGGTGGTTGTGAAGTGTTAAGGTTGTGGTGGGAGAAGGAATGGTGGTTGTGAAGGTGGTGAGGGGGTTGGGGGAGGTGGGTGGGAGAGGTGTGGTGAGAGATTAGGGTGATGGTGAAGATGGAGTGGTGGTAGTGAAGGTTGGAGGGGTGTGGGAGGTGGTTGTGTGGTGGTGAAGGAGTAGGGGTGGGTGTGAGGAATATTAGGTGTGGTGGTGAGATGGGATGGTGGTAGTGAATTGTGGAGGAGGTGTGGGGGTGGTGGGTGGTGGTGGTGAGGAGGTGTAGGGGGTGGTGGTTGGTGATGAGTGTGGTGGAAGGGTGGGAGGTTGGGGGAGTGGGATTGTGGTAGTTGTGATGTTAGGGTTGGGGTGAGTGGGTGTGGTTGGAGGTGGGTAGTGTGTGGGAGTGGTGGTAGTTGTGTGGGAGTGGTTTAGTTGAGGAGGTGGTGAAGTATTATTATTAGTGTGGAGGTTTTGTTGTGTTTGATATGGTAGTGGTTGTATGATGTTGGAGTTTTGTTAGTTGTTTGATGTGATTGAGTTGTTGTGTTGTTTGTGTGGTGTGTGATTGTTATGTGATGATGTTGTAGTTGTTTGTTAGTATTGTGATTATGTTTGTTGGTGTGTTGTTGTGTTGGTGTGTTGTTGTTATGGTAGTGGGTGTTGTTGTTAGTTGTTGTTAGTATTGTGATTATTTTGTTGGTGTTGTTGTTGTGGTTGTTGTTGTTATGTGAGTGTGTTGTGTGTTAGTTGTTGTTTTGTTAGTATTGTGATTATGTTTGTTGGTGTGTTGTTGTGTTGTGGTGTTGTTGTTATGGATGGTGTGTTGTTGTTTTGTTAGTATTGTATTATGTTTGTTGTGTTGTTTGTTGTGTGTTGTTGTTATGGATGGGTTGTTGTTGTGTTGTGTTGTTGTTGTTTGTTAGTATTGTGATTATTTTGTTGGTGTGTTGTTGTTGGTTGGTGTTGTTTGTTGTGTTTGTTAGTATTGTGATTATGTTTGTTGTGTGTTGTTTGTTGTGTTGTTGTTATGTGATAGTGGTGTTGTTGTTTGTTATATTGTTATTATGTTTGTTTGTGTAGTTGTTGTGTTGTGTTGTTGTATGGATATGGGTGTGTTGTTGTGTGTTGTTGTTTGTTGTTAGTATTGTGATTATGTTTGTTGGTGTTGTTGTGTTGGTGTTGTTGTTATGGATGAGTTGTTGTTGTTAGTTTTGTTAGTATTGTGATTATTTTGTTGTGTGTTGTTGTTTGGTGTGTTGTTGTGATGGGGTGTTGTTGTTGTTGTGGTGTTGTTGTTGTGTTTGTTAGTATTTGATTATGTTTGTTGGTGTGGTTGTTGTGTTGGTGTGTTGTTGTTATGGTAGGATGTTGTTTTTGTTTGTTAGTATTGTGATTATGTTTGTTGTGTGTTGTTGTTTGGTGTGTTGTTGTTATGGTGTGGTGTGTTGTTGTGTGTTGAGTTTTGTTGTGTTTGTTAGTATTGTGATTATGTTGTGTGTGTTGTTGTTTGGTGGTGTTGTTGTTATGTGATGATGTTGTTGTTAGTTTGTTAGTATTGTGATTATGTTTGTTGTTGTGTTGTGTTGGTGTGTTGTTGTTATGGAGATGGTGTTGTTGTTAGTTTTGTTAGTATTGTGATTATGTTTGTTGGTGTTTGTTGTTTGTTGTTGTTGGATGGGTGTTAGTTGTTTGTTGTGGTTGTTGTTGTTGTTTGTTGTTAGTATTGTGATTATGTTTGTTGTGTGGTTGTTGTGTTGGTGGTGTTGTTGTTATGTGATGAGTGTTGTTGTTAGTTTTGTTAGTATTGTGATTATTTTGTTGGTGTGTTGTTGTGTTGGTGTGTTGTTGTTATGGTGATGGTGTTGTTGTTAGTTTTGTTAGTATTGTGATTATGTTTGTTGTGTGGTTGTTGTGTTGGTGTGTTGTTGTTATGGATGGGTGAGTTGTTGTTAGTGTTTGTGTTGTTGTGTTGTTAGTATTGTGATTATGTTTGTTGGTGTGGTTGTTGTTTGTGGTGTTGTTGTTATGAGTGAGTGTTGTTGTTGTTTTGTTAGTATTGTATTATTTTGTTGTGTGTTGTTGGTGTGTTGTTGTGATGGTGTGTGTTGTTTGTTGTGTTGGTGTTGTTGTTGTGTTGTTAGTATTGTATTATGTTTGTTGTGTGGTTGTTGTGTTGGTGTTTGTTGTTATGTGATGTGTTGTTGTTTGTTTGTTATTGTGATGTGTTTGTTTGTTGGTGTTGGTGTGTGTTGTTTGGTATGGTTGGTGTGTTTGTTGTGTGATGGTTGTTGTTGTGTTTGTTGTATTGTGATTATTTTGTTGTGTGTTGTTGTTGTGTGTGTTGTTGTTATGAGTATGTTGTTGTTTGTTTGTTAGTATTGTGATTATGTTTGTTGTGTTGTTGTTTGTGTGTTGTTGTTGTTATGTGATATGTTGTTGTTAGTTTTTTTATTAATGTGATGATTTTGATTGTGTGTGAGTTGTGTTGAGGATAGTTGTTTGGTGGGGTAGTTGAGTGTTATATGTTGTGGTGTTGGTGTTGTAGTTGTTTTTTAGATATATTTTTTTGGTTAGGTATGTTGTGTTGGGGAGTTGTTTGTTTATATAGTTGATAAGTAATGACGAAGGTAACGTTTGAGATATTATTTAAGATAATGTATAGTTAAGAAAGATATGAAATATTATATATAGTAAGTTGTATGTTTTTATGTGAATGAGATATAGATGTGAGGTTTTTAATAGACATATAACAAAATATGGATATATAATGAATGAGGATAATAATCAGTATGGGTGTGATATAATATAGAGACTGGTATAATGAGATAATATGTAATAACGAAATAACATAGTATATTAATGAGGAAGTTAATAAGCAGTAATGAGTGTAATAATGAGTTAGGATTAATGAATAAGAGAAATAACGACAATAACAACAGAAATAAGGATATTAATAATGGGAGGAGAATAATAATTTCGGTTATAGGGATATAAATAATAGTAGTAAGGATAATAAAAATAGTAATAACGACAATATCAACAGAAATATGGATAGTAATAATAGAATGAGGATAATAATAACAGTATCAGCGATAT
>JASVEB010000141.1:0-15612 GCA_036983795.1 Megachile lagopoda | reverse complement strand
CCAACCTTCCCGCGCTATAATTTAAATCTCTAACTAGGTTCTTATTTTTCATTATATTGAGATAGTCTTCGCATACGTGTCCAAGTCTTCTGTGCCACAACATCTTTTGATGCTTCACTTCTCCCCTTTTGTTCTTCTCATTTTCGTTACCTGTGTTTTCGATATTTTCTTCTTTAACTTCTTCAATCTTGTTCGCTTGGGCCGTTAACGAACAATTCCTATCCGCTAATGTTGAATTTAGTATAAATATGCCATCTACCTCTTTTGCTTCCGCTACAATCTCGTTTCTTTCTCTTATTATTCGTGCTCCTCCTTTATTAAATGTAACGGTAAGTCCATTACTATTAAGTTGACTTACCGAGAGTAGATTAGCACGCAGTTCGGGCACGTATAGAACGTCTTTCACGGTAATGGTCCTTAGTCCTCTTGTTGATGCAGTATGCAACTTTATGTCCCCCTTTGCCTCTGAAGTTATCTCTCTATTATTTTCAGCTACCTTTATATTTATTTTATGCGGTTTTACATTGTACATCCATCCTATATTTGGTGACATATGTGACGTGGCGCCTGAGTCCAATGTCCATATTGTTCTCCATTCTCTGTCTTCTTTCGTACATATTGTCGCCGTCTCCGTTCTGAGTGCCTGAAATGTACACTCCTCTCTCCTTTGCGTAGCTATATTACTCTGCTCATTTCGAGATCTTCTATAATTTCTATTATTATTCTTATTTATATTATTATAATTGTTACGATAAATACCTTTATTCGTTGTATTTCCTCGTGTATCCATTGGCCTATCTCTATTGTGGTAGCATTCTCTGGCAAAATGGTTTTTCTTACCGCATATGTAACAGCCTGTATTGTTCTCCCTTCTATTTTGAATTTGCCTCGTTGCTCTGTACGCTTTCTCGGCTCTGCTATGACCCTCGCCATAGCCCTCTTCGTTATTTATTGACATCATGCTTTCCTCCTCTATTAGCGATTGATGTATTTCTTCTAATGTTATTCCTCGTTGTGTCCGAAGTGCCGCTGTAACCTTCTCGTATTTGCGATGTATGCCCCTTACCGCGTGATAAGTCACCTCGCGCGCCGGTATTTTATGCCCTAATATCGCGCTTCGCGATTCTATGTTCCTTATCCTGCCAATGTATTCGTTAACGGTTTCGTTGCCGCCCATTTTGATGTTTTTTAGTTCCAGCCCTACATCTATACGCTTATCATCTATATTGCCCTCATGCATGTTTTTTAGTTTTCTCCATAACTCTTTAGCTTTTTCCTCGACTAAAAACTGACCGGCTTGTTCATCGGATAGAGTATTTATAATTATACCGAACGCTTCATCATTTTTACTTTCCCATATTATTCTATCTTTACCTGCAGGAGTATCTGGATCTACGGGTGTCGGTGGCTCCGGGTCTTCAATTACCTCTTTGTACAATTTTCTGGCTTTTAGCACAGATTTCACTTTGAGAGACCACACGTAATAATTATTATTATTTAGCGGTTCGATTTTACTGATGGGTATCGCTAGTCCGTCAGCCATTATTCCTTTGTTCGCCACGTGCTTCGTCTAATTTCCTCGACCACGTGTTGCGTCTAAATTTCTATTCTATTATTTCTGAACCAGAACTCATCAACTAGTCACCAACAACCACGCTCTGCTACCAATTGTTGTTTTTTACCCGTGGGATGGTGGAAATAATACTTTGTATATCACATATATATATTACTTTACTTTAATAATATAGGTTACGATACAACGATTCATTTCGGACTGACTTAACGCTAACGTACATTACATTTATCTATTACCCGATATCGCGCATGCGCATCACATGTGTGGTACCATTAACCTGTCGGTAATGTCGGACTCCTACAATATCAATATTATCAACATTATCAATTTCATCGATTTTTTCAATTTTTTGAATTTTTCAAATTTTTTCAATTTTTCCAATTTTTTCGATATTATCAAGATTGTTGCTATCATCTACATTGTGAATATTATCAATATTATCAATATTATCAATTTTATCGATTTTTTCAATTTTTTGAATTTTCCAAATTTTTTCAATTTTTTCAATTTTATCGATATTATCAACATTGTTGCTATCATCTACAATGTGAATATTATCAATATTATCAATATTATCAATTTCTTCGATTTTTTCAATTTTTCCAATTTTTTCGATATTATCAACATTGTTGCTATCATCAACATTGTGAATATTATCAACATTATCAATACTATCAGTTTTATCAATTTTTGACATTTTTTTAATTTTTCTAATTTTTCTAATTTTTTCAATTTTTTCAGTTTTTTCGATATTATCAACATTGTTGCTATCATATACATTGAGAATATTATCAATATTATCAGTTCTATCGATTTTTGATATTTTTGGAAATTTTCAAATGTTTTCCATTTTATCGATATTATCAACATTGTTGTTATCATCTACGTTGTGAATAATATCAATATTATCAACATTATCAATTTTATCGATTTTTTCAATTTTTTGAATTTTTCAAATTTTTTCAATTTTTTCAATTTTTTCGATATTATCAAGATTGTTGCTATCATCTACATTGTGAATATTATCAATATTATCAATATTATCAATTTTATCGATTTTTTCAATTTTTGGAATTTTTCAAATTTTTTCAATTTTTTCAATTTTATCGATATTATCAACATTGTTGCTATCATATACATTGTGAATATTATCAATATTATCAACATTATCAATATTACCGATTTCATCGATTTTTTCAATTTTTTGATTTTTTCAAATTTTCCATATTTTTTCAATTTTTTCAATTTTATCGATATTATCAACATTGTTGCTATCATCAACATTGTGAATATTATCAATATTATCAATATTATCAATTTTATCGATTTTTTCAATTTTTTGAATTTCTCAAATTTTTTCAATTTTTTCAATTTTATCGATCTTATCAACATTGTTGCTATCATATACATTGCGAATATTATCAATATTATCAACATTATCAATTTTTTCTTTTTTTTCAATTTTTCGAATTTCTTCAATTTTTTCGATATTATCAACATTGTTGCTATCATCAACATTGTGAATATTATCAACATTATCAATACTATCAGTTTTATCGATTTTTGACATTTTTTAAATTTTTTTAATTTTTCAAATTTTTTAATTTTTTCAATTTTTTCGATATTATCAACATTGTTGCTATCATATACATTGAGAATATTATCAATATTATCAATATTATCAGTTCTATCGATTTTTGATATTTTTGGAAATTTTCAAATGTTTTCCATTTTATCGATATTATCAACATTGTTGTTATCATTTACGTTGTGAATAATATCAATATTATCAACATTATCAATTTCATCGATTTTTTCAATTTTTTGAATTGTTCAAATTTTTTCAATTTTTCCAATTTTTTCGATATTATCAAGATTGTTGCTATCATCTACATTGTGAATATTATCAATATTATGAATATTATCAATTTTATCGATTTTTTCAATTTTTTGAATTTCTCAAATTTTTTCAATTTTTTCAATTTTATCGATCTTATCAACATTGTTGCTATCATATACATTGCGAATATTATCAATATTATAAATTTCATCGATTTTTTTAATTTTTTTGAATTGTTCAAATTTTTTCAATTTTTCCAATTTTTTCGATATTATCAAGATTGTTGCTATCATCTACATTGTGAATATTATCAATATTATGAATATTATCAATTTTATCGATTTTTTCAATTTTTTGAATTTCTCAAATTTTTTCAATTTTTTCAATTTTATCGATCATATCAACATTGTTGCTATCATATACATTGCGAATGTTATCAATATTATCAACATTATCAATTTTTCTTTTTTTTCATTTTTTCGAATTTCTTCAATTTTTCGATATTGTCAACATTGTTGCTATCATCAATATTGTGAACATTATCAACATTATCAATACTATCAGTTTTATCCATCTTTGACATTTTTTTAATTTTTTCAACTTTTCAAATTTTTTTAATTGTTTCAATTTTTTCGATATTATCAACATTGTTCCTATCATCAACATTGTGAATATTAGCAACATTATCAGCACTATCAATTTTATCGATTTTTGACATTTTTTTAATTTTCTTAATATTTAGAATTTTTTCAATTTTTTCAATTTTTTTCCATATTATCAACATTGTTGCTGTCATCAACATTGTGAATATTATCAACATTATCAATACTATCAGTTTTATCAATTTTTGACATTTTTTTAATTTTTTTAATTTTTCAAATTTTTTCAATTTTTTCAATTTTTTCAGTTTTTTTTGATATTATCAACATTGTTGCTATCATATACATTGAGAATATTATCAATATTATCAACATTATCAATTTCATCGATTTTTTCAATTTTTTGAATTTTTCAAATTTTTTCAATTTTTCCTATTTTTTCGATATTATCAAGATTGTTGCTATCATCTACATTGTGAATATTATCAATATTATGAATATTATCAATTTTATCGATTTTTTCAATTTTTTGAATTTTTCAAATTTTTTCAATTTTTCCAATTTTTTTCGATATTATCAAGATTGTTGCTATCATCTACATTGTGAATATTATCAATATTATGAATATTATCAATTTTATCGATTTTTTCAATTTTTTGAGTTTCTCAAATTTTTTCAATTTTTTCAATTTTATCGATCTTATCAACATTGTTGCTATCATATACATTGCGAATATTATCAATATTATCAACATTATCAATTTTTTATTTTTTTTTCAATTTTTTCAATTTTTTCAATTTTATCGATATTATCAACATTGTTGCTATCATATACATTGTGAATATTATCAATATTATCAATATTATCAATATGATCGATTTTATCGATTTTTTCTTTTTTTTCAATTTTTCGAATTTCTTCAATTTTTTCGATATTATCCACATTGTTGCTATCATCAACATTGTGAATATTATCAACATTATCAACACTATCAGTTTTATCGATTTTTGACATTTTTTTAATTTTCTTAATATTTCCAATTTTTTTAATTTTTTCAATTTTTTCAAAATTATCAACATTGTTGCTATCATATACATTGAGAATATTATCAATATTATCAGTTCTATCGATTTTTGAAATTCTTGGAATTTTTCAAATGTTTTCAATTTTTTCAATTTTTTCAATTTTTTCAATTTTATTCGATATTATCAACATTGTTGCTATCATCAGCATTGTGAATATTATCAACATTATCAATACTATCAGTTTTATCGATTTTTGACATTTTTCAAATTTTTTCAATTTTTTCAATTTTTTCGATATTATCAACATTGTTGCTATCATCAACATTGTGAATATTATCAACATTATCAATACTATCAGTTTTATCGATTTTTGACATTTTTTTAATTTTTTTAATTTTTCAAATTTTTTCAATTTTTTCGATATTATCAACATTGTTGCTATCATATACATTGTGAATATTATCAATATTATCAATATTATCAACATTATCAATTTTATCGATTTTTTCAATTTTTTGAATTTTTCACATTTTTTCAATTTTTTCAATTTTATCGATATTATCAACATTGTTGCTATCATCTACATTGTGAATATTATCAATATTATCAATATTATCGATTTTATCGATTTTTGATATTTTTGGAATTTTTCGAATTTCTTCAATTTTTTCGATATTATCAACATTGTTGCTATCATCAACATTGTGAATATTATCAACATTATCAACACTATCAGTTTTATCGATTTTTGACATTTTTTTAATTTTCTTAATATTTCCAATTTTTTTAATTTTTTCAATTTTTTCAAAATTATCAACATTGTTGCTATCATATACATAGAGAATATTACCAATATTATCAATATTATCAGTTCTATCGATATTTGAAATTCTTGGAATTTTTCAAATGTTTTCAATTTTTTCAATTTTTTCAATTTTTTCAATTTTTTCAATTTTTTCAATTTATTCAATTTTTTCGATATTATCAACATTGTTCCTATCATGAACATTGTGAATATTATCAACCCTATCAGTCTTATCGATTTTTGACACTTTTTTAATTTTTTTAATTTTTTCAATTTTTTCGATATTATCAAGATTGTTGCTATCATCAACATTGTGAATATTATCAATATTATCAACATTATCAATTTTATCGATTTTTTCAATTTTTTGAATTTTTCCAATTTTTTCAATTTTTTCAATTTTATCGATATTATCAACATTGTTGCTATCATCTACATTGTGAATATTATCAATATTATCAATATTAACAATTCTATCGATTTTTGAAATTTTTGGAATTTTTCAAATTTTTTCAATTTTTTCCATTTTTTCGATATTATCAACATTGTTGCTATCGTACACATTGTGAATATTATCAATATTATGAATATTATCGATTTGATCTATTTTCTCCATATTTTCATTTTTATCGATATTATCAACATTGTTGCTATCATATACATTGTGAATATTATCAATATTATCAATATGATCGATTTTATCGATTTTTTCTTTTTTTTGAATTTTTCAAATTTTTTTAATTTTTCCAGTTTTTTCGATATTATCAAGATTGTTGCTATCATCAACATTGTGAATATTATAAACGTTATCAATACTATCAGTTTTATCGATTTTTGACATTTTTTTAATTATTCAAATTTTTTCAATTTTTTCAATTTTTTCAGTTTTTTCGATATTATCGACATTGTTGCTATCATCTACATTGTGAATATTATCAATATTATCAATATTATCAGTATGATCGATTTTATCGATTTTTTCATTGTTTTGAATTTTTCGAATTTTTTCAATTTTTTTAATTTTTTGATATTATCAACATTGTTGCTATCATATACAATGTGAATATTATCAATACTATCAACATTATCAATTTCATCGATTTTTCCAATTTTTTCAATTTTTCGAATTTCTTCAATTTTTTCAATTTTATCGATATTATCAACATTGTTGCTATCATATACATTGTGAATATTATCAATATTACGAATATTATCAATTTTATCGATTTTTTCAATTTTTTCAATTTTTCGAATTTCTTCAATTTTTTCGATATTATCAACATTGTTGCTATCATCAACATTGTGAATATTATCAGCATTATCAATACTATCAGTTTTATCGATTTTTGACATTTTTTTAATTTTTTTAATTTTTCAAATTTTTTCAATTTTTTCGATATTATCAACATTGTTGCTATCATCTACATTGTGAATATTATCAATATTATCAATATTAACAGTTCTATCGATTTTTGAAATTTTTGGAATTTTTCAAATGTTTTCAATTTTTTCAATTTTATCGATATTATCAACATTGTTGCTATCATATACATTGTGAATATTACCAATATTATCAATATTATCCATATGATCGATTTTATCGATTTTTTCTTTTTTTTTAATTTTTCGAATTTTTTCAATTTTTTCAATTTTATCGATATTATCAACATTGTTGTTATCATCTACATTGTGAATATTATCAACATTATCAACACTATCAGTCTTATCGATTTTTGACATTTTTTGAATTTTCTTAATATTTCCAATTTTTTTTAATTTTCAATTTTTCCAAAATTATCAACATTGTTGCTATCGTCTACATTGAGAATATTATCAATATTATCAATATTATCGATTTTATCGATTTTTTCAATATTTTCAATCTTATCGATATTATCAACATTGTTGCTATCATATACATTGTGAATATTATCAATATTATCAATATTATCAATATGATCGATTTTATCGATTTTTTCTTTTTTTTTAATTTTTCGAATTTTTTCAATTTTTTCAATTTTATCGATATTATCAACATTGTTGTTATCATCTACGTTGTGAATATTATCAACATTATCAACACTATCAGTCTTATCGATTTTTGACATTTTTTGAATTTTCTTAATATTTCCAATTTTTTTAAATTTTCAATTTTTCCAAAATTATCAACATTGTTGCTATCGTCTACATTGAGAATATTATCAATATTATCAATATTATCGATTTTTTCAATATTTTCAATCTTATCGATATTATCAACATTGTTGCTATCATCTACATTGTGAATATTATCGATATTATCAATATGATCGATTTTATCGATTTTTTCTTTTTTTTGAATTTTTCGAATTTTTTCAATTTTTTCGATATTATCAAGATTGTTGCTATCATCTACATTGTGAATATTATCAATATTATGAATATTATCAATTTTATCGATTTTTTCAATTTTTTGAATTTCTCAAATTTTTTCAATTTTTTCAATTTTATCGATCTTATCAACATTGTTGTTATCATCTACGATGTGAATAATATCAATATTATCAATATTATCAATTTCATCGATTTTATCAATTTTTCCAATTTTTTCGATATTATCAACATTGTTGCTATCATCAACATTGTGAATATTATCAACATTATCAATACTATCAGTTTTATCAATTTTTGACATTTTTTTAATTTTTCTAATTTTTCTAATTTTTTCAATTTTTTCAGTTTTTTCGATATTATCAACATTGTTGCTATCATATACATTGAGAATATTATCAATATTATCAGTTCTATCGATTTTTGAAATTCTTGGAATTTTTCAAATGTTTTCAAATTTTCAATTTTTTCAATTTTATTCGATATTATCAACATTGTTGCTATCATCAGCATTGTGAATATTATCAACATTATCAATACTATCAGTTTTATCGATTTTTGACATTTTTAAAATTTTTTTAATTTTTAATATTTTTTCAATTTTTCAAATTTTTTCGATATTATCAAGATTGTTGCTATCATATACATTGTGAATATTATCAATATTATCAATATTATCAATATCATCGATTTTATCGATTTTTTCTTTTTTTTCAATTTTTCGAATTTCTTCAATTTTTTCGATATTATCCACATTGTTGCTATCATCAATATTGTGAATATTATCAACATTATCAATACTATCAGTTTTATCGATTTTTGACATTTTTTTAATTTTCTTAATATTTCCAATTTTTTTAATTTTTTCAATTTTTTTCAGAATTATCAACATTGTTGCTATCATATACATAGAGAATATTATCAATATTATCAATATTATCAGTTCTATCGATTTTTGAAATTCTTGGAATTTTTCAAATGTTTTCAATTTTTTCAATTTTTACAATTTTTTCAATTTTTCCGATATTATCAACATTGTTGCTATCATCAACATTGTGAATATTATCAACATTATCAACACTATCAGTTTTATCGATTTTTGACATTTTTTTAATTTTTCTAAATTTTCGAATTTTTTCAATTTTTTCAGTTTTTTCGATATTATCAACATTGTTGCTATCATCTACATTGTGAATATTATCAATATTATCAAGATTATCGATTTTATCGATTTTTTCAATTTTTTCGATATTATCAAAATTGTTGCTATCATCTACATTATGAATATTATCAATATTAACAACTCTACCGATTTTTGGAATTGTTCAAATGTTTTCAATTTTTTCAATTTTTTCGATATTATCAACATTGTTGCTATCATATACACTGAGAATATTATCAATATTATCAATATCATCAATATTATCAGTTCTATCGGTTTTTGAAATTTTTTGAATTTTACAAATTTTTTAAATTTTTTCGATATTATCAACATTGTTGCTATCATCTACATTGTGAATATTATCAACATTATCAATATTATCGATTTTATCGATTTTTTCAATATTTTCTATTTTATCGATATTATCAACATTGTTGCTATCATATACATTGTGAATATTATCAATATTATCAAGATTATCGATTTTATCGATTTTTTCAATTTTTTCAATTATTCGAATTTCTGTAATTTTTTCAATTTTTTCGATATTATTGACATTGTTCCTATCATCAACATTGTGAATATTATCAACATTATCAACACTGTCAGTTTTATCGATTTTTGACATTTTTTAAATTTTTTAAATTTTTCAAATTTTTTTAATTTTTTCAATTTTTGCAATATTATCAACATTGTTGCTCCCATCAACATTGTGAATATTATCAATATTATCAATATTATCGATTTTATCGATTTTTCCAATTTTTTCAATTTTTTCAATTTTTCGAATTTCTTCAATTTTTCCAATATTAACAACATTGTTGCTATCATCAATATAGTGAATCCCATCAGCATTATCAATACTATCAGTTTTATCGATTTTTGACATTTTTTAAATTTTTTTAATTTTTCAAATTTTTTCAATTTTTTCGATATTATCAAGATTGTTGCTATCATCTACATTGTGAATATTATCAATATTATCAATATTATCGATTTTATAGATTTTTTCAATATTTTCAATTTTATCGATATTATCAACATTGTTGCTATTATCTACATTGTGAATATTATCAATATTATCAAGATTATCGATTTTATCGATTTTTTCAATTTTTTCAATTTTTCGAATTTCTTCAATTTTTTCAATTTTTTCGATATTATCAACATTGTTGCTATCATATACATTGAGAATATTATCAATATTATAAATATTATCAGTTCTATCGATTTTTGATATTTTTGGAAATTTTCAAATGTTTTCCATTTTATCGATATTGTCAACATTGTTGTTATCATCTACGTTGTGAATAATATCAATATTATCAACATTATCAATTTCATCGATTTTTTCAATTTTTTGAAATTTTTCAATTTTTCCAATTTTTTCGATATTATCAAGATTGTTGCTATCATCTACATTGTGAATATTATCAATATTATCAATATTATCGATTTTATCGATTTTTTCCATATTTTCAATTTTATCGATATTATCAACATTGTTGCTATCATATACATTGTGAATATTATCAATATTATCAATATTATCGATTTTATCGATTTTTTCAATTTTTTCAATTTTTTTCGATATTATCAACATTGTTGCTATCATCAACATTGTGAATATTATCAACATTATCAACACTATCAGTTTTATCGATTTTTGACATTTTTTAAATTTTTTAAATTTTTCAAATTTTTTTAATTTTTTCAATTTTTTCGATATTATCAACATTGTTCCTATCATCAACTTAGAGAATATTATCAATATTATCAATATTATCAGTTCTATCGATTTTTGATATTATTGGAAATTTTCAAATGTTTTCCATTTTATCGATATTATCAACATTGTTGTTATCATCTACGTTGTGAATAATATCAATATTATCAACATTATCAATTTTATCGATTTTTTCAATTTTTTCGATATTATCAAAATTGTTGCTATCATCTACATTATGAATATTATCAATATTAACAACTCTACCGATTTTTGAAATTTTTGGAATTGTTCAAATGTTTTCCATATTTTCAATTTTTTCGATATTATCAACATTGTTGCTATCATATACACTGAGAATATTATCAATATTATCAGTTCTATCGGTTTTTGAAATTTTTTGAATTTTACAAATATTTTCAATTTTATCGATATAATCAGCATTTTTGCTATCATATACATTGTGAATATTATCAATATTATCAATATTAACTGTTGGGAAAGCAGAGTTAAATAAATTGTGAAGCGATATCTAGTATAGTTTTTAGACAAATAGTATATTATCTAACAGATTACATTCGATACAGTTTTTCGTTAACACGTGCTCACGGAGACGATGCTACGAGGACAATAAGGTAACGATAATCGTTTAGTCACTTTCGAACAAAAAACTCAAACACGGTGTCGCTGCCGGACGCACGGTGACCGACGCGGTTTATATACAGGTACATACATAGGCGCGAAGTCGCGCAAATACCTAACAATCCCCTACTTTTGCGCGATCTATGCCTATGTTTTCAATACAGCGGTCATGAGCTATAGATTTCAATCCTTTTGTCAGGATATCTGCTGGGTTTTCTTCTGTTGCAATGTAGCCAATCTTTATCAGTCCTTCTTCGACCTTTTCTCTTACGATATGATAGGCGATGTCTATATGTTTGGTCTTTGTCTTTTCCACTCTATTCTTCGAATAGTCTATAGCCGCTCGGTTGTCAGAATAGATCTCAATGCCTTCTGAAATTATAAAGTCTGATAATTGTAATTCTTCTAATAGCATGCTTACCCAGATTGCTTCTTTAACACCTCGGGACAAAGATACATATTCTGCTTCCATCGTCGAGGTTGCTATGCACTTCTGCTTCGAGGAATACCATTGCACAGTGTTATTTCCTATTTTCATGACCATACCTGAGTAAGAGTGTCTGTCGTCGACATCTCCTGCCCAGTCTGCGTCGCAATATATTCTAATTGCAGTTTCCTTGTTTACTTTGTATGCTAGTCTGTAATTCTTCGTTCTTCGTAAATACCGTAATACATGCTTAGCTTGATGCCAATGTGCCTTTCCTGGATTACTATTGAATTGCGATAATTTTGTTACAGCATATATTAGATCTGGTCTAGTGTGTAGGGCCAAATACATCAACGAGCCAATCAAACTTCTGTACGGTACTCGCGACATTTCCCTTTTCTCCTCCTCACTTCTGGGACTGTCTTGTATCGAGACCTTTATTCCTGGGTCCAGTGGAGTTGCTGCCCCACGACATTCCGTCATGTTGTATTGTCTCAGAATACTTTCTACATATGCCCCTTGAGACAGATAAATGCTTCCGTTTTCGTCACGATCCACCTTCACTCCTAAAGCGTAGTTTATTTCGCCCAGGTCCTTTGCTTCGTAGGCTTGACAAATACGTTTAACTAAAATTGTGATTGAAGACAGGTCTCTAGAAAAAATAAAAATATCGTCTACATATATTATTACAATTGTTAAAGAACCATGAATATATATACAGCTGGAGGACTTTAATCGCTTGTAATCTTGCTTTATTAGGAACTCATCTAATTCCTTATTCCAATTTCTTCCAGACTGTTTAAGACCATAAATTGGCTTAAGTAGTTTGGCCACTTTTCCTTTTTCGCACTCGTAGAGTGGAGGCAACTTCATATATATATCTTCTTCCAGTTGTCCGTAAAGGTAGGCGCATTTTATGTCCAAGTGTCTTGTGTGCCATCGAAAATCTACACTTATCGCTAACATTAACCTAATTGCTGAAAAACTAGCTACTGGAGAGAATGTTTCTTCGTAATCTATTCCTCTCTTTTGTGAAAATCCTTGGGCGACCAATCTTGCTTTGTATCTTGAGACTTCTCCGTCTGCATCTCTTTTTAACTTAAATACCCACTTGCAACCTATACATTTTCTTCCTTCTGGTAGTTTGGTGATTTCCCATGTATTTCTTTCTGATAGACTGTCTAGTTCTTCCTTGATTGCATTTCTCCATTTACTTGCTTGCGGCGATTCTAGTGCCTCTTCGATGCTTTGCGGTTCTATAATTTCTACATAGTTTGCTTCTATGTCACTTCCCATTGTCGAGCTATTATCATCGTTATAGTTTAGTACTTGCCCTTTCGGCTTTCCCTTGCATCCATACGGATTTCGAACGACCTTTTTTCTTCTTCCAGACCTTGTAGCTGACTGCGGTTTCGATGCCCCTACTATCTCGTTATCTGATTCATTTGGTGGTTCCTTTTGTAAACGCGTCTTTTGATAGGTGACTTCTTCCTTACGTGGCGTGCTTACTTCGAATTCGTCTAAGGTGTCGTCTTCTGTCTCGTCATCTGACCATCTCGCGCGTCTCCACGTTTCGTCCTTTCTTTCGTGAATCCAGTCATAACCTATTCTGTCCTCTGCGAATTTGACATGCTTCGTAATCATGATATCGTCGGTTTTGGGACGCCATAAGCGATAGCCTTTTGTCTGAGTTGCATAACCGACAAATATGCATTCCACTGCTCGGTCATCTAGCTTCTTTCTTTGCTGCTGGGGTAAACGAGCGTAAGCTAGGCACCCATATGCCTTCAAGTGCCGAACGCTTGGTTTACAATCGGTCCATATGGCCAGTGGTACTTCGTCATTGATGGCAGAATGACATACCCGATTTTTTATATACGCTGCAGTCGTCACAGCCTCTGCCCAGAATCTGTGCGGCAGGTGAGCTGATTTAAGCATCGCTCTCGTTAAGTCAAGAAGTGAACGGTTTATTCTTTCCGCCACTCCGTTCATTTGTGGGGTATCTACATTTGATTTTTCGTGCTTGATTCCTAGCGCCTTGAAATACGTGTTTAACTCTTTGTTGCAAAATTCCAGACCATTGTCTGTACGGAACCTTTTTATCGTTTTGCCTTTTTCACGCTCAACTCTGGTAATGAATTCCTTAATGCAATTCTTTGCTTCATCCTTGGATTTCATGCACATGACTTTGGTATATCTAGAAAAATCATCTGTGAATGTGATGAAGTATTTATTTCCCCCAATCGAATCGGTTGGCATAGGGCCGCATACATCGCTGTGAATTAATTCGCATGTTCCCTTCGACTGTTTGAAAGTTAATTTCTTACTCGCAGCTCTTGTTGCTTTACTTATGTTACACGCGTTGCAGGTATAATTGTCTGTTCTTCTATTCTCTAATCCAATTACGCGATTCGTGTCCATTAATTTTTTAATAATATCGTTACTTACGTGACAGAAGCGTTTGTGCCATATTTGTTGGTTCGGTTCTATGTTTGTTGTATGCGTTTCCATTCGTAAGTGTCCATTTGTACTTACTTCGGCTCTGACTATATACAGATCGTCCTTTCTATACGCTATGCCGATGATTTCGTTGGTTCTCGTATTTTTTATTTTTATAATGCCATCTTTTATTAGCAGCTCTTTTCCTTTCTGCTCAATCTGAGACACTGACATGAGGTTTCTTCTAACGTTTGGTACATAGTACACATTGTACAATACGACGGTCTTCCGCTTATTACCTACAATCATATCTATAATTATGTCTCCTATACCTTGTGCTTTTAGTATCGCACTTCCTCCTTTTTCGGGATCTGCTGCTGTGTTTACTACTTCGCTGTCGATGGATCTAAACTTCGTGAACCAATCGCGTCTTTTGCATACATGGTGCGTGCACCCGCTGTCTAAAAGCCATGAATTATTTAAATCAACATTGTTCAAACTCACGAGAAACGCATCGTAATTTTTCGAGGGCCTTGTTTCGGAACTTCTTTTGCTTCTGTTTACCCTCGTACGGCAATCCTTTGCGATGTGCCCTATTTTGTTACAATTATAACACTTTCGTGGCTGTCTAGCGTCGTCATTCGGTGCTTTGAACCCTTTTCTTTCAAATCTCTTATTCGCGTACAGCGCTTCTTTAGGATGTTCTGCGGTTTTATCCACTCTAGACATCCTCCTTTCGTATTCTTCTAGTAGGACACGTTTGACCTCCGCTGAAGTGAATTTCTCATCTGAAAAATTAGCTAAAGCCATAGTTAAATTTTCATAGCTGTCAGGGAGCCCTGCTAACATTGTGTACGCAATGTCCTCGTCTTTGACTTCTGATCCAGCCTCCCTTAGGTTCCTTGCATTTATTTTAACTCTCGATACATAAGCGGACATAGTTTCGTCGTCTTTCATTTTTAAATGATAAAATTCCTTTTTTAATTGCAGAATACGTACTC
>JASVEB010000140.1:0-15843 GCA_036983795.1 Megachile lagopoda | reverse complement strand
AAAAATTGAAAAAATTGAAAAAATTCGAAAAATTCAAAAATTTCAAAATCGATAAAATTTATAATATTGATAATATTGATAATATTCCCAATGTAGATGATAGCAACAATGTTGATAATATCGAAAAAATTGAAAAAATTCAAAAAATTCGAAAAATTCAAAAAATTTCAAAAATCGATAAAATTGATAATATTGATAATATTGATAATATTCACAATGTAGATGATAGCAACAATGTTGATAATATCGAAAAAATTGAAAAAATTCGAAAAATTCAAAAAATTTCAAAAGTCGATAAAATTGATAATATTGATAATATTGATAATATTCACAATGTAGATGATAGCAACAATGTTGATAATATCGAAAAAATTGAAAAAATTGGAAAAATTGGAAAAATTGGAAAAATTCGAAAAATTTGACAAAATTGATAATATTGATAATATTGATAATATTCACAATGTAGATGATAGCAACAATGTTGATAATATCGAAAAAATCGAAAAAATTAAAAAAATTCGAAAAATTCAAAAAATTTCAAAATTCGATAAAATTGATAAAATTGATAATATTGATAATATTGACAATGTAGATGATAGCAACAATGTTGATTATATCGATAAAATTGAAAAAATTGAAAAAATTGAAAAAATTGAAAAAATTTGAAAAATTCAAAAATCGATAAAAATGATAATATTGATAATATTGATAATATTCCCAATGTAGATGATAGCAACAATGTTGATAATATCGAAAAAATCGAAAAAATTAAAAAAATTTCGAAAAATTCAAAAAATTTCAAAAGTCGATAAAATTGATAATATTGATAATATTGATAATATTCACAATGTAGATGATAGCAACAATGTTGATAATATCGAAAAAGTCGAACAAATTAAAAAAATTCGAAAAATTCAAAAAATTTCAAAAGTCGATAAAATTGATAAAATTGATAATATTGATAATATTGACAATGTAGATGATAGCAACAATGTTGATTATATCGATAAAATTGAAAAAAATTGAAAAAATTGAAAAATATCGATAAAATTAATTCAAAATTCGATAAAATTGATAAAATTGATAATATTGATAATATTGACAATGTAGATGATAGCAACAATGTTGATAATATCGAAAAAATTGAAAAAATTGAAAAAATTCGAAAAATTCAAAAAATTTCAAAAGTCGATAAAATTGATAAAATTGATAATATTGATAATATTCACAATGTAGATGATAGCAACAATGTTGATAATATCGAAAAAATCGAAAAAATTGAAAAAATTCGAAAAATTCAAAAAATTTCAAAAGTCGATAAAATTGATAAAATTGATAATATTGATAATATTCCCGATGTAGATGATAGCAACAATGTTGATAATATCGAAAAAATTGAAAAAATTGAAAAAATTTGAAATATTCAAAAAATTTCAAAATTCGACAAAATTGATAATATTGATAATATTGATAATATTCACAATGTAGATGATAGCAACAATGTTGATTATATCGAAAAAATTGAAAAAATTGAAAAAATTGGAAAAATTCAAAAAATTCTAAAATCGACAAAATTGATAATATTGATAATATTGATAATATTCACAATGTAGATGATAGCAACAATGTTGATAATATCGAAAAAATCGAAAAAATTAAAAAAATTCGAAAAATTCAAAAAATTTCAAAAGTCGATAAAATTGATAAAATTGATAATATTGATAATATTCACAATGTAGATGATAGCAACAATGTTGATAATATCGAAAAAATTGAAAAAAATTGAAAAAATTCGAAAAATTCAAAAAATTTCAAAAGTCGAT
This sequence comes from Megachile lagopoda, assembly GCA_036983795.1. Taxonomy (NCBI): domain Eukaryota; kingdom Metazoa; phylum Arthropoda; class Insecta; order Hymenoptera; family Megachilidae; genus Megachile; species Megachile lagopoda. Next base: position 14,020 of record JASVEB010000140.1, on the reverse strand, counting down.
AAAATTGATAATATTGATAATATTGATAATATTGACAATGTAGATGATAGCAACAATGTTGATTATATCGATAAAATTGAAAAAATTGAAAAAATTGAAAAATTTGAAAAATTCAAAAAATTTCAAAAATCGACAAAATTGATAATATTGATAATATTGATAATATTCACAATGTAGATGATAGCAACAATGTTGATAATATCGAAAAAATCGAAAGAATTAAAAAAATTCGAAAAATTCAAAAAATTTGAAAAGTCGATAAAATTGATAAAATTTATAATATTGATAATATTGACAATGTAGTTGATAGCAACAATGTTGATAATATCGAAAAAATTGAAAAAAATTAAAAAAATTCGAAAAATTCAAAAAATTTCAAAAGTCGATAAAATTGATAATATTGATAATATTGATAATATTCACTATGTAGACGATAGCAACAATGTTGATTATATCGATAAAATTGAAAAAATTGAAAAAATTGAAAAAATTCAAAAATCGACAAAATTGATAATATTGATAATATTCACAATGTAGATGATAGCAACAATGTTGATAATATCGAAAAAATTGAAAAAATTCGAAAAATTCAAAAAATTTCAAAAGTCGATAAAATTGATAATATTAATAATATTGATAATATTCACAATGTAGATGATAGCAACAATGTTGATAATATCGAAAAAATTGAAAAAATTGAAAAAATTCGAAAAATTCAAAAAATTTCAAAATTCGATAAAATTGATAAAATTGATAATATTGATAATATTGACAATGTAGATGATAGCAACAATGTTGATAATATCGAAAAAATTGAAAAAATTGAAAAAATTCGAAAAATTCAAAAAATTTCAAAAATCGACAAAATTGATAATATTGATAATATTGATAATATTCACAATGTAGATGATAGCAACAATGTTGATTATATCGAAAAAATTGAAAAAATTGAAAAAATTGAAAAATTCGAAAAATTCAAAAAATTTAAAAAATCGATAAAATTGATAAAATTGATAATATTGATAATATTCACAATGTAGATGATAGCAACAATGTTGATAATATCGATAAAATTGAAAAAATTGAAAAAATTCGAAAAATTCCAAAAATCGATAAAACTGATAATATTGATAATATTGATAATATTCACAATGTTGATGATAGCAACAATGTTGATAATATCGAAAAAATTGAAAAAATTGAAAAAATTCGGAAAATTCAAAAAATTTCAAAAATCGACAAAATTGATAATATTGATAATATTGATAATATTCACAAAGTAGATGATAGCTACAATGTTGATTATATCGATGAAATTGAAAAAATTGAAAAAATTCGAAAAATTCAAAAAATTTCAAAAATCGCTAAAACTGATAATATTGATAATATTGATAATATTGATAATATTCACAATGTAGATGATAGCAACAATGTTGATAATATCGAAAAAATTGAAAAAATTAAAAAATTCGAAAAATTCCAAAAATTTCAAAAGTCGATAAAATTGATAAAATTGATAATATTGATAATATTGACAATGTAGATGATAGCAACAATGTTGATAATATTGATAAAATTGAAAAAATTGAAAAAAAATTGAAAAATTCCAAAAATTTCAAAAATCGAAAAAATGCATAATATTGATAATATTGAAAACATTCACAATGTAGATGATAGCAACAATGTTGATAATATCGAAAAAATCGAAAAAATTCAAAAAATTCGAAAAATTCAAAAAATTTCAAAAGTCGATAAAATTGATAAAATTGATAATATTGATAATATTGACAATGTAGATGATAGCAACAATGTTGATTATATCGATAAAATTGAAAAAATTGAAAAAATTCAGAAAATTCGAAAAATTCAAAAAATTTCAAAAGTCGATAATATTGATAATATTGATAATATTGATAATATTCACAATGTAGATGATAGCAACAATGTTGATTATATCGAAAAAATTGAAAAAATTGAAAAAATTCGTAAAATTAAAAAAATGTCAAAAATCGATAAAACTGATAATATTGATAATATTGATAATATTCCCAATGTAGATGATAGCAACAATGTTGATAATATCGAAAAAATCGAAAAAATTGAAAAAATTCGAAAAATTCAAAAAATTTCAAAAGTCGATAAAATTGATAATATTGATAATATTGATATTATTTATAATGAAGATGATAGCAACAATGTTGATAATATCGATAAAATTGAAAAAATGGAAAAAATTCGAAAAATTCGAAAAATTTCAAAATTCGATAAAATTGACAAAATTGATAATATTGATAATATTGATAATATTCACAATGTAGATGATAGCAACAATGTTGATTATATCGATAAAATTGAAAAAATTGAAAAAATTGAAAAAATTTGAAAAAATTGATAATATTGATAATATTGATAATATTCCCAATGTAGATGATAGCAACAATGTTGATAATATCGAAAAAATTGAAAAAATTGAAAAAATTCGAAAAATTCAAAAAATTTCAAAAGTCGATAAAATTGATAAAATTGATAATATTGATAATATTGACAATGTAGATGATAGCAACAATGTTGATAATATCGATAAAATTGAAAAAATTGAAAAAATTTGAAAAATTCAAAAAATTGATAAAACTGATAATATTGATAATATTGATAATATTTCCAATGTAGATGATAGCAACAATGTTGATAATATCGAAAAAATTGAAAAAATTGAAAAAATTCGAAAAATTCAAAAAATTTCAAAAGTCGGTAAAATTGATAATATTGATAATATTGATATTATTCACAATGCTGATGATAGCAACAATGTTGATAATATCGAGAAAATTGAAAAAATTGAAAAAATTCAGAAAATTCAAAAAATTTCAAAAATCGATAAAATTGATAATATTGATAATATTGATAATATTCACAATGTTGATGATAGCAACAATGTTGATAATATCGAAAAAATTGAAAAAATTGAAAAAATCGAAAAATTCGAAAAATTCAAAAAATTTCAAAAATCGACAAAATTGATAATATTGATAATATTGACAATGTAGATGATGGCAACAATGTTGATAATATCGAATCAATCGAAAAAATTATTAAAAATTCGAAAAATTCAAAAAGTTTCAAAACTCGATAAAATTGATAAAAATGATAATATTGATAATATTCAGAATGTAGATGATAGCAACAATGTTGATAATATCGAAAAAATCGAAAAAATTAAAAAATTTCGAAAAATTCAAAAGATTTCAAATGACGATAAAATTGATAAAATTGATAATATTGATAATATTGACAATGTAGATGATAGCAACAATGTTGATTATATCGATAAAATTGAAAAAATTGAAAAAATTGAAAAAATTCGGAAATTTCAAAATTCGATAAAATCGATAAAATTGATAAAATTGATAATATTGATAATATTGACAATGTAGATGATAGCAACAATGTTGATAATATCGAAAAAATCGAAAAAATTAAAAAAATTCGAAAAATTAAAAAAATTTCAAAAGTCGATAAAATTGATAATATTGATAATATTGATAATATTCGCAATGTAGATGATAGCAACAATGTTGATAATATCGAAAAAATTGAAAAAATGGAAAAAATCTGAAATACTCAAAAAATTTCAAAAATCGATATAATCGGTGATATTGTTAATATTGATAATATTCACAATGTAGATGATAGCAACAATGTTGATAATATCGAAAAAATTGAAAAAATTGAAAAAATTTGAAAAATTCAAAAAATTTCAAAATTCGATAAAATTGATAATATTGATAATATTGATAATATTGACAATGTAGATGATAGCAACAATGTTGATTATATCGATAAAATTGAAAAAATTGAAAAAATTCGAAAAATTCAAAAAATTTCAAAAGTCGATAAAATTGATAAAATTGATAATATTGATAATATTGACAATGTAGATGATAGCAACAATGTTGATAATATCGAAAAAATTGAAAAAATTGAAAAAATTCGAAGAATTCAAAAAATTTCAATAATCGACAAAATTGATAATATTGATAATATTGATAATATTCCCAATGTAGATGATAGCAACAATGTTGATAATATCGATAAAATTGAAAAAATTGGAAAATTCGGAAAATTCAAAAAATTCAAAAATCGACAAAATTGATAATATTGATAATATTGACAATATACACAATGTAGATGATAGCAACAATGTTGATAATATCGAAAAAATCGAAAAAATTAAAAAAATTCGAAAAATTCAAAAAATTTCAAAAGTCGATAAAATTGATAATATTGATAATATTGACAATGTAGATGATAGCAACAATGTTCATAATATCGAAAAATTGAAAAAATTGAAAAAATTCGGAAAATTCAAAAAATTTAAAAAGTCGATAAAATTGATAAACTTGATTATAATGATAATATTGACAATGTAGATGATAGCAACAATGTTGATAATATCGAAAAAATCGAAAAAATTAAAAAAATTCGAAAAATTCAAAAATTTCAAAAGTCGATAAAATTGATAATATTGATAATATTGATAATATTCACAATGTAGATGATAGCAACAATGTTGATAATATCGAAAAAATCGAAAAAATTAAAAAAATTCGAAAAATTCAAAAAATTTCAAAAGTCGATAAAATTGATAAAATTGATAATATTGATAATATTGACAATGTAGATGATAGCAACAATGTTGATAATGTCGACAAAATTGAAAAAATTGAAAAAATTTGAAATATTCCAAAAATTCCAAAAATCGATAAAAATGATAATATTGATAATATTGATAATATTCCCAATGTAGATGATAGCAACAATGTTGATAATATCGAAAAAATTGAAAAAATTGAAAAAATTCGAAAAATTTCAAAAATTTCAAAAATCGACAAAATTGATAATATTGATAATATTGATAATATTCACAATGTAGATGATAGCAACAATGTTGATAATATCGATAAAATTGAAAAAATTGAAAAAATTCGGAAAATTTCAAAAATTTCAAAAATCGACAAAATTGATAATATTGATAATATTGATAATATTGACAATGTAGATGATAGCAACAATGTTGATAATATCGAAAAAATCGAAAAAATTAAAAAAATTCGAAAAATTCAAAAATTTCAAAATTTGATAAAATTGACAAAATTGATAATATTGATAATATTGACAATGTAGATGATAGCAACAATGTTGATTATATCGATAAAATTGAAAAAATTGAAAAAATTGAAATAATTTGAAAAATTGCAAAAATCGATAAAAATGATAATATTGATAATATTGATAATATTCCCAATGTAGATGATAGCAACAATGTTGATAATATCGAAAAAATTGAAAAAATTGAAAAAATTCGAAAAATTCAAAAAATTTCAAAAGTCGATAAAATTGATAAAATTGATAATATTGATAATATTGATAATGTAGGTGATAGCAACAATGTTGATAATATCGAAAAAATTGAAAAAATTGAAAAAATTCGAAAAATTCCAAAAATTTCAAAAATCGACAAAATTGATAATATTGATAATATTGACAATGTAGATGATAGCAACAATGTTGATTATATCGATAAAATTGAAAGAATTGAAAAAATGTGAAAAATTCAAAAAATTTCAAAATTCGATAAAATTGATAATATTGATAATATTGATAATATTCACAATGTAGATGATAGCAACAATGTTGATACTACCGAAAAAATCGAAAAAATTCAAAAAATTCGAAAAATTCAAAAAATTTCAAAAATCGATAAAATTGATAATATTGATAATATTGATAATATTCACAATGTAGATGATAGCAACAATGTTGATAATATCGAAAAAATCGAAAAAATTAAAAAAATTCGAAAAATTCAAAAAATTTCAAAAGTCGATAAAATTGATAAAATTGATAATATTGATAATATTGACAATGTAGATGATAGCAACAATGTTGATAATATCGAAAAAATCGAAAAAATTGAAAAAATTCGAAAAATTCAAAAATTTCAAAATTCGATAAAATTGACAAAATTGATAATATTGATAATATTGACAATGTAGATGATAGCAACAATGTTGATTATATCGATAAAATTGAAAAAATTGAAAAAATTGAAAAAATTCGAAATATTCCAAAAATTTCAAAAATCGATAAAATTGATAATATTGATAATATTGATAATTTTCACAATGTAGATGATAGCAACAATGTTGATAATATCGAAAAAATCGAAAAAATTAAAAAATTCGAAAAATTCAAAAAATTTCAAAAGTCGATAAAATTGATAATATTGATAATATTGATAATATTCACAATGTAGATGATAGCAACAATGTTGATACTTTCGAAACAATTCAAAAAATACAAAAAATTCGAAAAATTCGAAAAATTCAAAAAATTTAAAAAATCGACAAAATTGATAATATTGATAATATTCTCAATGTTGATGATAGCAACAATGTTGATAATATCGAAAAAATTGAAAAAATTGAAAAAATTCGGAAAATTCAAAAAATTTCAAAAGTCGATAAAATTGATAATATTGATAATATTGATAATAGTCACAATGTAGATGATAGCAACAATGTTGATAATATCGAAAAAATCGAAAAAATTAAAAAAATTCGAAAAATTCAAAAAATTTCAAAAATCGATAAAATTGATAAAATTGATAATATTGATAATATTGACAATGTAGATGATAGCAACAATGTTGATTATATCGAAAAAATTGAAAAAATTGAAAAAATTGAAAAAATTCAAAAAATCGATAAAATTGATAATATTGATAATATTGATAATATTCCCAATGTAGATGATAGCAACAATGTTGATAATATCGAAAAAATTGAAAAAATTGAAAAAATTCGGAAAATTCAAAAATTTTCAAAAATCGACAAAATTGATAATATTGATAATATTGATAATATTCCCAATGTAGATGATAGCAACAATGTTGATAATATCGAAAAAATTGAAAAAATTGAAAAAAATTCGAAAAATTCAAGAAATTTCAAAAATCGACAAAATTGATAATATTGATAATATTGATAATATTCCCAATGTAGATGATAGCAACAATGTTGATAATATCGAAAAAATTGAAAAAATTCAAAAAATTCGGAAAATTCAAAAAATTCAAAAGTCGATAAAATTGATAATATTGATAATATTGATAATATTCACAATGTAGATGATAGCAACAATGTTGATAATATCGAAAAAATTGAAAAAATTGAAAAAATTCGAAAAATTCAAAAAATTTCAAAAGTCGATAAAATTGATAATATTGATAATATTGATATTATTCATAATGTAGATGATAGCAACAATGTTGATAATATCGAAAAAATCGAAAAAATTAAAAAATTCGAAAAATTCAAAAAATTTCAAAAGTCGATAAAATTGATAATATTGATAATATTGATAATATTCACAATGTAGATGATAGCAACAATGTTGATTATATCGAAAAAATTGAAAAAATTGAAAAAATTGAAAAAATTTGAAAAATTCCAAAAATCGATAAAAATGATAATATTGATAATATTGATAATATTCCCAATGTAGATGATAGCAACAATGTTGATAATATCGAAAAAATTGAAAAAATTGAAAAAATTCGGAAAATTCAAAAAATTTCAAAAGTCGATAAAATTGATAAAATTGATAATATTGATAATATTCACAATGTAGATGATAGCAACAATGTTGATTATATCGAAAAAATTGAAAAAATTGAAAAAAATTCGGAAAATTCAAAAAATTCAAACAATCAATAAAACTGATAATATTGATAATATTGATAATATTCACAATGTAGATGATAGCAACAATGTTGATAATATCGAAAAAACTGAAAAAATTGAAAAAATTTGAAAATTTCAAAAAATTTCAAAAATCGACAAAATAGATAATATTGATAATATTGATAATATTCACAATGTAGATGATAGCAACAATGTTGATAATATCGAAAAAATCGAAAAAATTAAAAAAATTCGAAAAATTCAAAAAATTTCAAAAGTCGATAAAATTGATAAAATTGATAATATTGATAATATTCACAATGTAGATGATAGCAACAATGTTGATTATATCGAAAAAATTGAAAAAATTGAAAAAATTGAAAAAATTTGAAAAATTCAAAAAATTTCAAAAATCGACAAAATTGATAATATTGATAATATTGATAATATTCCCAATGTAGATGATAGCAACAATGTTGATAATATCGAAAAAATTGAAAAAATTGAAAAAAAGTGAAAAATTCAAAAAATTCAAAAGTCGATAAAATTGATAATATTGATAATTTTTATAATATTCACAATGTAGATGATAGCAACAATGTTGATAATATCGAAAAAATTGAAAAAATTGAAAAAATTGAAAAAATTCGAAAAATTCAAAAAATTTCAAAAATCGACAAAATTGATAATATTGATAATATTGATAATATTGACAATGTAGATGATAGCAACAATGTTGATTATATCGAAAAAATTGAAAAAATTGAAAAAAATGGAAAAATTCAAAAAATTCAAAAATCGATAAAATTGATAATATTGATAATATTGATAATATTGACAATGTAGATGATAGCAACAATGTTGATAATATCGAAAAATTGAAAAAATTCAAAAAATTCGAAAAATTCAAAAAATTCAAAAAATTTCAAAAATCGATAAAATTGATAATATTGATAATATTGATAATATTCACAATGTAGATGATAGCAACAATGTTGATAATATCGATAAAATTGAAAAAATTGAAAAAATTTGAAAAATTCAAAAAATTCAAAAAATCGATAAAACTGATAAAATTGATAATATTGATAATATTCACAATGTAGATGATAGCAACAATGTTGATTATATCGATAAAATTGAAAAAATTCAAAAAATTCGAAAAATTCCAAAAAATTCAAAAATCGACAGAATTGATAATATTGATAATATTGATAATATTCACAATGTAGATGATAGCAACAATGTTGATAATATCGAAAAAATCGAAAAAATTAAAAAAATTCGAAAAATTCGAAAAATTTCAAAATTCGATAAAATTGACAAAATTGATAATATTGATAATATTGACAATGTAGATGATAGCAACAATGTTGATTATATCGATAAAATTGAAAAAATTGAAAAAATTGAAAAAATTGAAAAAATTTGAAAAATTGCAAAAATCGATAAAAATGATAATATTGATAATATTGATAATATTCCCAATGTAGATGATAGCAACAATGTTGATAATATCGAAAAAATTGAAAAAATTAAAAAATTCGAAAAATTCAAAAAATTTCAAAAGTCGATAAAATTGATAAAATTGATAATATTGATAATATTGACAATGTAGATGATAGCAACAATGTTGATTATATCGAAAAAATTGAAAAAATCGAAAAAATTCAAAAAATTTCAAAAATCGACAAAATTGATAATATTGATAATATTGATAACATTCACAATGTAGATGATAGCAACAATGTTGATAATATCGAAAAAATTGAAAAAATTGAAAAAATTCAAAAAATTTCAAAAATCGACAAAATTGATAATATTGATAATATTGATAATATTCACAATGTAGATGATAGCAACAATGTTGATAATATCGAAAAAATCGAAAAAATTAAAAAAATTCGAAAAATTCAAAAAATTTCAAAAATCGACAAAAATTGATAATATTGATAATATTGATAATATTCACAATGTAGATGATAGCAACAATGTTGATAATATCGAAAAAATTGAAAAAATTGAAAAAATTGAAAAATTCGAAAAATTCCAAAAATTTCAAAAATCGACAAAATTGATAATATTGATAATATTGATAATATTCCCAATGTAGATGATAGCAACAATGTTGATAATATCGAAAAAATTGAAAAAATTGAAATATTCGGAAAATTCAAAAAATTTCAAAAGTCGATAAAATTGATAATATTGATAATATTGATAATATTCACAATGTAGATGATAGCAACAATGTTGATAATATCGAAAAAATTGAAAAAATTGAAAAAAATCGGAAAATTCAAAAAATTTCAAAAGTCGATAAAATTGATAAAATTGATAATATTGATAATATTGACAATGTAGATGATAGCAACAATGTTGATTATATCGATAAAAATCGAAAAAATTGAAAAAATTGAAAAAATTCGAAAAATTTCAAAAATCGATAAAATTGATAATATTGATAATATTGATAATATTCCCAATGTAGATGATAGCAACAATGTTGATAATATCGAAAAAATCGAAAAAATTAAAAAAATTCGAAAAATTCAAAAAATTTCAAAAGTCGATAAAATTGATAAAATTGATAATATTGATAATATTGACAATGTAGATGATAGCAACAATGTTGATAATATCGAAAAAATTGAAAAAATTGAAAAAATTGAAAAAATTCGGAAAATTCAAAAAATTCAAAAATCGACAAAATTGATAATATTGATAATATTGATAATATTCACAATGTAGATGATAGCAACAATGTTGATAATATCGAAAAAATTGAAAAAATTGAAAAAATTGAAAAAATTTGAAAAATTCCAAAAAATTCAAAAATCGACAAAATTGATAATATTGATAACATCGATAACATTCACAATGTAGATGATAGCAACAATGTTGATAATATCGAAAAAATTGAAAAAATTGAAAAAATTCGAAAATTCAAAAAATTCGAAAAATTCAAAAAATGTCAAAATTGATAATATTGATATTATTCACAATGTAGATGATAGCAACAATGTTGATAATATCGAAAAAATTGAAAAAATTAAAAAAATTCGAAAAATTCAAAAAATTTCAAAAGTCGATAAAATTGATAATATTGATAATATTGATAATATTCACAATGTAGATGATAGCAACAATGTTGATAATATCGAAAAAATCGAAAAAATTGAAAAAATTCGAAAAATTCAAAAAATTTCAAAAGTCGATAAAATTGATAATATTGATAATATCGATAATATTCACAATGTAGATGATAGCAACAATGTTGATAATATCGAAAAAATTGAAAAAATTGAAAAAATTCGGAAAATTCAAAAAATTTCAAAAGTCGATAAAACTGATAATATTGATAATATTGATAATATTCACAATGTAGATGATAGCAACAATGTTGATTATATCGATAAAATTGAAAAAATTGAAAAAATTGAAGAAATTGAAAAAATCGACAAAATTGATAATATTCATAATATTGATAGTATTCACAATGTAGATGATAGCAACAATGTTGATACCACCGAAAAAATTGAAAAAATTGAAAAAATTCGAAAAATTCAAAAAATTTCAAAAGTCGATAAAATTGATAATATTGATAATATTGATAATATTCACAATGTAGATGATAGCAACAATGTTGATTATATCGATAAAATTGAAAAAATTGAAAAAATTGAAAAATTGAAAAAATTCGAAAAATTCAAAAAATTTCAAAAGCCGACAAAATTGATAATATTGATAATATTGATAATATTCCCAATGTAGATGATAGCAACAATGTTGATAATATCGAAAAAATTGAAAAAATTAAAAAAATTCGAAAAATTCAAAAAATTTCAAAAGTCGATAAAATTGATAATATTGATAATATTGATAATATTCACAATGTAGATGATAGCAACAATGTTGATAATATCGATAAAATTGAAAAAATGTAAATAATTTGAAAAAATTCAAAAAATTCAAAAAATTTGAAAAATTCCAGAAATCGATAAAACTGATAATATTGATAATATTGATAATATTCCCAATGTAGATGATAGCAACAATGTTGATAATATCGAAAAAATTCGAAAAATTCAAAAAATTTCAAAAGTCGATAAAATTGATAATATTGATAATATTGATAATATTCACAATGTAGATGATAGCAACAATGTTGATTATATCGATAAAATTGAAAAAATTGAAAAAATTGAAAAAATTTGAAAAATTCAAAAAATTTCAAAAATCGACAAAATTGATAATATTGATAATATTGATAATATTCACAATGTAGATGATAGCAACAATGTTGATAATATCGAAAAAATTGAAAAAATTGAAAAAATTCGGAAAATTCCAAGAATCGATAAAACTGATAATATTGATAATATTGATAATATTCACAATGTAGATGATAGCAACAATGTTGACATATCCAAAAAAATTCAAAAATCGAAAAAATTGATAATATTGATAATATTGATAATATTCCCAATGTAGATGATAGCAACAATGTTGATAATATCGAAAAAACGAAAAAATTAAAAAAAATTCGAAAAATTCAAAAAATTTCAAAAGTCGATAAAATTGATAAAATTGATAATATTGATAATATTGACAATGTAGATGATAGCAACAATGTTGATTATATCGATAAAATTGAAAAAATTGAAAAAATTGAAAAAATTGAAAAATTCAAAAAATATTAAATGTCGATAAAATTGATAAAATTGATAATATTGATAATATTCACAATGTAGATGATAGCAACAATGTTGATAATATCGAAAAAATTGAAAAAATTGAAAAAATTCGAAAAATTCCAAAAACTTCAAAAATCGATAAAATTGATAATATTGATAATATTGATAATATTCACAATGTAGATGATAGCAACAATGTTGATAATATCGAAAAAATTGAAAAAATTAAAAAAATTCGAAAAATTCAAAAAATTTCAAAAGTCGATAAAATTGATAATATTGATAATATTGATAATATTGACAATGTAGATGATAGCAACAATGTTGATAATATCGAAAAAATTGAAAAAATTGAAAAAAATTCGGAAAATTCAAAAAATTTCAAAAATCGATAAAATTGATAAAATTGATAATATTGATAATATTCACAATGTAGATGATAGCAACAATGTTGATAATATCGATAAAATTGAAAAAATTGAAAAAATTGAAAAATTTCGGAAAATTCAAAAAATTTCAAAAATCGACAAAATTGATAATATTGATAATATTGATAATATTCACAATGTAGATGATAGCAACAATGTTGATAATATCGAAAAAATTGAAAAAATTATAAAAACTCGAAAAATTCAAAAAATTCGAAAAATTCAGAAAATTTCACAAATTGACAAAATTGGAAATATTGATAATATTGATAATATTTTCAATGTAGATGATAGCAACAATGTTGATTATCGAAAAAATCGAAAAAATTAAAAAATTCGAAAAATTCAAAAAATTCAAAAGTCGATAAAATTGATAATATTGATAATATTGATAATATTCACAATGTAGATGATAGCAACAATGTTGATTATATCGATAAAATTGAAAAAATTGAAAAAATTTAAAAAATTTAAAATATTCAAAAAATTTCAAAAATCGACAAAATTGATAATATTGATAATATTGATAATATTCACAATGTAGATGATAGCAACAATGTTGATAATATCGAAAAAACTGAAAAAATTGAAAAAATTCGAAAATTCAAAAAATTCGAAAAATTCGAAAATTCAAAATCGATAAAACTGATAATATTGATAATATTGATAATATTCCCAATGTTGATGATAGCAACAATGTTGATAATATCGAAAAAATTGAAAAAATTGAAAAAATTAAAAAATTCGAAAAATTCAAAAAATTTCAAAAATCGACAAAATTGATAATATTGATAATATTGATAATATTCACAATGTAGATGATAGCAACAATGTTGATAATATCGAAAAAATTGAAAAAATTGAAAAAATTCGGAAAATTCAAAAAATTTCAAAAGTCGATAAAATTGATAATATTGATAATATTGATATTATTCACAATGTAGATGATAGCAACAATGTTGATAATATCGAAAAAAAAAATGGAAAAAATGAAAAAAATTCGGAAAATTCAAAAAATTTCAAAAATCGACAACATTGATAATTTTGATAATATTGATATTATTTACAACGTTGATGATAGCAACAATGTTGGTAATATCGAAAAATTCGAAAAATTGAAAAATTATAAAAATTCGAAAAATTCAAAAAT
>JASVEB010000139.1:7500-16000 GCA_036983795.1 Megachile lagopoda | reverse complement strand
CTCCGTCTTTGCCTCCGTCTTTGCAACCGTCTTTATCTCTGTCTTTGTCTCTGTCTTTGTCACCGTCTTTGTCTCCGTCTTTGTCTCCGTCTTTGTCTCCGTCTCTGTCTCCGTCTCTGTCTCTGTCTCTGTCTCTTTGTCTCTGTCTCTGTCTCTGTCTCTGTCTCTGTCTTTGTCTCTGTCTTTGTCTCTGTCTTTGTCTCTGTCTTTGTCTCTGTCTTTGTCTCTGTCTTTGTCTCCGTCTTTGTCTCCGTCTTTGTCTCCGTCTTTGCCTCCGTCTTTGTCTCCGTCTTTGTCTCCGTCTTTGCCTCCGTCTTTGTCTCCGTTCTTGTCTCCGTCTGTGTCTCCTTCTCTGTCTCCGTCTTTGTCTCCGTCTTTGTCTCCGTCTTTGTCTCCGTCTTTGTCTCTGACTTGGCTTCTGCCTTTGTATCCGTCTCTCTTTCCGTCTCCGCCGCTGTCTCTGTCTCTGTCTCTGTCATTGTCTCCGTCTTTGTCTCTGTCGCTGTCTCTGCCATTGTCACCGTCCTTTGTCTCCGTCTTTGTCTCTGTCGTCTTGTCCGTCTTTGTCTCTCGTCTTTGTCTCCGTCTTTGTCTCCGTCTTTGCTCTCATGTCTCTGTTTAAACTCTGTACACATTTATCACTTACTCTTATACATAGCATATTAAATATACATAAAATAACCTAAATTACAATTCACATATAACATACACTTATATACATACACTTATACAATACACAATAAATACAATATACAACAATTAATACAAATAAATACAAATACAATACACTTACATACTAAAATAATATAACAAACACAATAACAAATAACTATAAATAACATATAAAACTAAAATCATACTATACACATATAAATTTACACATAATACAATACAAATAGAATTACAATATACAACTAACTATACAATTACACTAAATAATACAATTACATATAATAAATATACATATAATATAACATAAATATAAATACAATATAATACACATTAAATAACATACACAATACCCATATAAATAAATCTAAACAACAATAAACAATAAAATAATAAATATAAATAAAATAATAACTACAAAATAAAATAAATACAATAAAATAATACAAATAATAAAACAAAAATACAATAAATAATAAATAAATAAAATAAATACAAATAAATAAAATAAATAAAATAATAAAATAATATAAAATACAATAAACTAATAATCATAAAATAAAACAATAAAAATATAAATACAATATAAATAAAATAAATACAAAAATAAAATAATACAATAAATAAAATAACTACAAATAAATAAATAATAAAATAAATAAAATACAAATAAATACAATAAAATAACAAAAATTAATAAATACATAAAATAACATAAAATAAATAAATATATAAAATATACAAATAAAACAAATAATAAATAAATACAATAAATAAAAAATAAATAATAAATAAATAAAATAAATACAAATAATACAATAAATAAAATACAAATAAATAAAATAAATACAATACAAATAAATAAAAAAATACAATAAAATAAATAAATAAATAAATAACATATAAATAACTAAAATAAATACAAATAAATAAATAATAAATAAATAAAATAAATACAAATAATAAAACAATAAATAATAATAAATAAAATATACATAAAAATAATATAAATAAATAAATAAATAAAATAATACAATATAAAATAAATAAATAATAAAATCACAAAAATAATAAAATAATAAATAAAAAATAAATAAAATAATAAAATACAATAAATAATAAAATAATAAAATAAATATAAATAAATAAACATAAAATAAATACAAATAACTAAAATACATAAAATAATAAATAAATAAAATAATAAAATAATACATAAATATAAAATAATAAAATAAATAATAAATAAATACTAAATAAATAAAATAAATAAAATAATAAAATAATAAATATACAATAAATAAAATACATAAATAATAAATAATAACAAAAATAAATAAATAAATATAACATAATAAAATAAAATAATACAAATACAATACAAATAAATAAATATAAATAAAAATAAAATAAATAAAATACAAATAAATAAACATAATAAAATAATAAAATAATAAAAAATATAATACAAATAAATAAAATAATCATAAAATAATAAAAATAAATAACAATAAAATAAAATACATAAAATAATAAATAATAAAATAAATACATAAATAATAAATAATAAAATAAAATACAATAAAATAATAAAATAAATAATAAATAATAAAATAAATATAAATAATAAAATAAATAAAATAAATAAATAAATAAAATAATAAAATAACTAAAATAATCAAAAATAAAATATAAAAATAATAAAATAAATAATAATAAATAATAAATAAATACAATAAACAAATAACATATAAATAATAAAATATAAATAACATAAATAAATATAAATAAATACATATAAATATAAATAAATAAATATAAATAAATAAAATACAATACAAATAACATAAAAATAATACAATAAAAATACTAAAATAATAAAATAACAATAATATAAATAAATATAAATAAAATAAATAAAATAAATAAATACAAATAATAAAACATACAAAATTAAATAAATAAATAAATACTAAATAAATATAAATAAATATAAATAACTAAATAAAAATTAACATAAAATATAAATATAAAATAAATAAATAATACAATAACATAAAATAATACATATAAAATAAATAAATACATAAAATAAATAAATATACAATAAAATATAATACAATACCATAAATAAATAATAAATACAAATACAATAAATAATAAATAAAATAAATAAATATAAATAAATACACATAACATAAATAATAAATAAAATAACATAATAAATAAAATAAATAATAAATAAAAATAAATAAATATAAATAAAAATAAATAAAATAAATAAATACAATAAAATAAATAACTACAAATAAAATAATAAAATACAATACAAATAAATAAAATAAATAAAATAAACAATAAATAAAAATAATAAAATAAATAACAAAATATACAAATAAATAAAATAAATAAATACATAAATAATAAAATAAATAAAATAAATATAAATAAAAATAATAATATAAATAAAAAAAATAAATATAAATACAATACATATAATATAAATATAAATAAAATAACAATAAATACATAATACATAAATATAAATAACAATAAATAAATAATAAATATAAATAAAATAAATAAATAAAATATACAATAAAATAATAAAATAAACCTAAAATAAATAAAATAATAAAATAAATATACATAAATAAATAAAATAATAAATACAATAAATAATAAAATAATAAATAAATACAATATAAATAAATAAATAAAATACAAAAATAAATATAAATAAATAACAATATAAAATAATATAAAATAAATTACAATAAATAAATACAATATAAATAAATAAATAATATAAATAATATAAAATAAATAAAATAAATAAAATACACATATAAAAATAAAATAACATAAATACAATAAACATAACATAAAATAAATAAATATAAAAAATAATAAAATAAATATACAATAAATAAATAATAAAATAATAAAATAACTAAATAAATAAAATAAATAAATATAAATAAAATAAATAAATAACATAAATACATAAATATACAATACATAAATAATAAAATAATAAAATAACAATAATAAAATAAATAAATAACATAAAAATAATAAATATAAATAACATAAAAAAATAAATAATAAACATAACATATAAATAAAAATAAATAAAATACATATAAATAAATATAAATAAATAAAAATAAATATAAATAAATATAAATACAAAATAAATACAAATAAATAAAATAATAATAAATAACAATAATACAATAAAATAAATAAATAAAATATAATAAATAACATAAAATAAATAAAATAAATAAAATAATAAATAATAAAATAACATAAATATAAATAAAATAAATAAATAAATAAATAATAAAATAAATAAAATACATAAATAAATAAAAATACATAAAATAATAAAATAAAAATAAATAAAATAATAAATAAATAAAATATACAATAAATATAAAAATAAAATAAATAAATAATAAATAAATACAAATAAATAAATAATAAATAATAAATACAATAAATAATATAAATACAAATAAATAATACAATAAATAAATAAATATAAATAAATAAATATAAATAAATAAAATATACAAACATAAATAATAAAATACAATAAATATAATAAATATACAATAAATAATAAATAAAATAAATAAAATATAAATAAATAAAATACAATAAAATAAATATAAATAAAATAAATAAATAATAAATAACATAATAACATATAAATAATAAATAACATAAATAAATAAATAAATATACATAAAATAAATAAATATACAATAAATAAATAAATAAAATAAATAAAATACATATAAATAAAAAATAATACAAATAATAAAAATAAATATAAATAACAATACATAAATACAATATACATAATAAAATAAATAAATATACAATAAAATAAATAAATAATATAAATAAAATAAATACAATAAATATAAATAAATAATAAATACAATATAAATAAATACAATAAAATAAATAACATAAAATAAATAAATAAATATAATAAAATACTAAAATAATACAATAAATACAATAAATAAATAAAATAATACAATATAAATAAATATAAATAAAATAAATAAATATAAATACAATAAAATATAAATAATACAAATAAATAAATATAAATAAATAAATAAAATAAATAAAATAAATACAATAAATATAAATACAATAAATACAATATAAATAAATAAATAACATAAAATAAATAATAAAATAAATAAATAATATACAATAAATAATAATAAATAATAAATAAATAATAAATACAAATAAATAAAATAAATAAATAAATAAAATAAATACAATAAATAATAAATATAAATAAATAATAAATAAATAAAATAAATACAATAATAAATACAATATAAATAAATAAAATAAATAAATAACATAAAATACAATATAATAAATAAATAAATAATAAATACAAATACATACAATAAATAAAATAATAAAATAAATAAAATACAATAAATATAAATAAATAATAAAATAAATATAAATAAATAAATACAAATAAATAAATATAAATAAATATAAATAAATAATAAATAAATAAAATAAATAAATAATAAATAATAAATAAATATAAAATAAATAATAAATAACTAAAATAACATAAATAAATACAATAAATAAATAATAAATATAAATACAATAAATAAATACATATAAATAAAATACATAAAATAAATATAAATAAATATAAATAATAAATAAAATAATAAAATAAATAAAATAAATAATAAATAAAATAAATAACATAAAATACAATAAAATAAATAACATAAATAAAATACAATATAAATAAATAAAATAAATAACATAATAAATAATAAAATAAATAAATAAATACAATAAAATAAATAAAATAATAAAATACAATAAATATAAATAAATATAAAATAAATAAATAATACAAATAATAAATATAAATAAATAAACATAAAATAATAAAATAAATAAAATACATAAATAATAACAATAAATAAATATACAATAAATAATAAATAATAAATAAAATAATAAAATAAATAAATATAAATACAATAAAATACAATAAATACAATAAATAAATAATAAATAAATAAAATAACATAAATAATACAAATAAATAAAATACAATAAATAACATAAAATAATAAAATACAATAATAAATAAATAAAATAATAAATAAATATACAATAAATAAATAAATAAATATAAATAAATATAACATAAATAATAAATACAATACAAATAAATATAAATAAATAAAATAAATATAAATAAAATAATAAATAACATAAATAAATAAAATACATAAAATAAATACAATATAATAAATAAATAAAATAATCAAATAAATAATAAATAAATAATAAATATAAAATACAATAAATAAATACAAATAAATAAATAAATACAATAAATAAATAATAAAATACATAAATAACATAAATAATAAAATAATACAAATAAATATAAATAAATAAAATACAATAAATAAATACAAATAAATAAAATACATACAAATAAAATACAATATAAATACAAAATACTAAATAACATAAAAACATAAATAAATAAAATACAATATAAATAAATAAATAAAATAAATAAAATAATATAAATAACTAAATAAATAATACAATAAAATAAATAAAATAAATACAAATAAATAAAATAAATAAATAATAAAATACAATAAATATAAAATAAATAAAATAAATAAATAAATAAATAAATAAATATAAATACAATAAATAAATATAAATAATAAATAAATAAAATAAATATACAATAAATAAATAATAAATACAAATAATAAATAACTAAAAATAAATAAATAAATACAATAACAATAAATAATAAATAAATAAAATAAATAAAATAAATAAATAAATACAATAAAAATAAATAAATAATAAATACAATATAAATAAATATAAATAAATAATAAAATAAATAAATAAATAAAATAATAATACAATAAATAACAATAATAAAATAAATAAATATACAAATAAATAAATAACATAAATATACAATAAAATAAATAAATAAATAAATAAAATACAAATAAATAAAATAACAATAAATAAATATAAATAATAAAATAAATACAATAAAATATAAATAAATAAAATAATAAATAAATAAATAAATATAAAATAAATAAATAAATAAACAAAATAATAAAT
Organism: Megachile lagopoda; assembly: GCA_036983795.1. Lineage (NCBI taxonomy): Eukaryota > Metazoa > Arthropoda > Insecta > Hymenoptera > Megachilidae > Megachile > Megachile lagopoda. The sequence continues at coordinate 9,136 of JASVEB010000139.1, read as the reverse complement.
AAATAAAATAATAAATAAAATACATAATAAATAACATAAATAAATACAATAAAATAATAAATAACATAAAATAAAATAATAAAATAATAAAATAATAAAAATAAATAAATAAATAAAATACAATACAATAATAAAAATAAAATAATAAATAATAAAATATAAATACATATAAATACAATAAATAATAAAATACAATAAATAAATAAAATAAATAAAATAAATAAATATAAAATAAATATAATAAATATAAATAAATATAACATAAATATAAATAAATAAAATAAATAAATATAAATACAATAAAATAAATATAACATAAATAAATAAAATAATACAATAATAAATAAATACAATAAATAAATAAATACAAATAAATAAATAACAATAAATAATAAATAAAATAAATACAATAAATAAATAATAAAATAATAAATAAATAAAATAAATAAAATACATAAATACAATAAATATAATAATAATAAATAAATACAATATAAATAAATAACATATAAATACAATAAATAACAATAAAATAAATAAATAATAAAATAAATAAAATAATACAAAAATAAATAAAATAAATATAAATAAATAAAATAAATACAATAATAAAATAATAAAATAATAAAATAAATATAAATAAATATAAATAATATAACATAAAATACATAAATAAATAAATAAAATAAATAAATAATAAATAATAAATAAATAAAATAATACATATAAATAAAATAAATAAAATAATAAAATACATACAATAAATAAAATAAATATAAATACAATAAATATAAATAAATAAAATAAATAAATACAAATAATAAATAACATATAAATAAATAAAATAAATACAATAATAAATAAACATAAAATAAATAAAATAACATAAATATAAATAAAATAATAAAATAAATAAAATAAATACAATAAAATAACTAAAATACATAAAATACAATAATAAATAAATAAATAATAAATACAATAATAAATAAATAAATAATAAATAACATAAATAATAAATATAAAATAAATAAATAAATAAATATAAATACAATAAAATAAACATAAATAAATAAAATAAATAAAATAATAAATATACAATAAAATAAATAAATACATAAAATAAATAAAATAAATAAAATAATAAAATAAATAAATAACAATAACATAAAATACAATAAATAAAATAAATAAAATAAATAAATAACATAAATAATAAAATAATAAAATACATAAAATATAAATAACATAATAACATAATATAAATAAATAAAATAAATAAATATAAAATAATAAATACAATAAATATAAATAAATAACAATAAATAAAATAAATAAATAAATATAAATAAATAAAATAAATACATAAATATAATAAATAAATAAAATAAATATAAATACAATAATAAATAAATAAAATATAAATAAATAATAAATAAATAATAAATACATATAAATAACATAAAAATACAAATAAATAAATAAATAAATATAAAATACATATAAATAAATAATAAATAAATATAAATAAATACAATAAATAACATAAATAAATACAATAATAAATATAAATAATAACAATACAATAAATACACATACATAAAATAAATAAATAAATATACAATAATAAATAAAT
>JASVEB010000138.1:0-16056 GCA_036983795.1 Megachile lagopoda | reverse complement strand
ATTTAGTTTTACACCGATCAACGTTCATTACAATTTTTCTCGACCATAGAATATCAGCCATTTACATTCAAGAAAGATCAATTTTCCTTGCACATATAATTTTTTTTTAAATCTCAACTTTTGATAAATTTCAAAACAAGATAGCTAAAAAAATTATAAATTACTGCATCAGATTCTTAATTCTTTTGAAATGGTGGTCAACTAGGAAGAATAATAAGAAAGTTAACAATTTTCTCACGTCATAAATGAAATATAATTTTTAAAAATCAACTGCAGACGTATTTAAAATAGCGATATGTTGTTCAAGACAAAGCAGTTTTTTCTCATATAGAACATTAAGTTTCAATAGAGCATTCTTTGAAAGAATTTTAATCTTCAACCTTTAATCTCCATGACATTGCTTTTTCATTTTGTCTTCTACATGTGGCAAGAAAAAATATAACAAAGATGCAGAGTGGTATCCATGTTGCTTCTCTAATACAAAATAATTACTACTGATGTTTGCAAAACTTTTTTTGCAGAAACAACAACGAAGTGGTTATCTGCATTATTAACTAGGTTACAATGATACAATAAAGCTTAACTAACATAAAGTTGCTCAACATCTTGAGCCTCTCCTGCGACTATTGGTTGTTTAAAGAATAATTGAGTACCAACAACATGATTCATGATACAACAAAATTGTTCAAATGGTTTAAGCAAGAGCATTACATAGAGAATGATTTTCTTGAAATAATTAAAAAAAAAACAGTAAAGCCAAATAAATATGGTCACTTTTGAATTTTATTTTATAAAACTTCTTTACTTTCATTCATCATAAAAGAAACAACGCAACAGAATGCTCATTTTTTTTACGTATAGTCAAAGGGTAGTTTTAAAAAATTTCATTGAAAGTACTCTTTAATGTAGCCAATTGCTTTTAAGGAAATCAGTCTAAGAATAATTAGTTTCTTTTTTTTACGATTGAAACAAAGTCGTCATTTCAACAGACAATACAATCGCTTCTTCTTATTTATTGTCAAGTGTGTGAATAACTTCTTCGAATGATTCAGAATAAAAAAGCGATGTTTCCAAACCGATAAAATGATGTGTTTGTCTTTTATCACCGCCAAAAATTGTACAAGAAATATTTTTAAAAGAAATTTATTTCATCAAACGACTTTAAGACAGAGACGTCAAATTAACTGCGTTTACATTGATTCATTAGAGTTACCATTACAAAAAAATAGACTACACTTTTGTTGCATTTTTATCTTCCAAAGCATAAATAAAAACATTTCAATTTTTCTTTGTTTCATAGAATTGCCTTACGTTTCAAATACATTTCATTTCAAAACTTTCTCAATCGAAAAAAGTTTTAATATTTTTTAAAGATAGTCTAAAATGAAATTCTTATAGCCTAATCGTCGGTCTACTGTATAAAAAAATGCAATGTTAATTCTTTTGATCGACAACTTGTGATTTAGTTTTACACCGATCAACGTTCATTACAATTTTTCTCGACCATAGAATATCAGCCATTTACATTCAAGAAAGATCAATTTTCCTTGCACATATAATTTTTTTTTAAATCTCAACTTTTGATAAATTTCAAAACAAGATAGCTAAAAAAATTATAAATTACTGCATCAGATTCTTAATTCTTTTGAAATGGTGGTCAACTAGGAAGAATAATAAAAAAGTTAACAATTTTCTCACGTCATAAATGAAATATAGTTTTTAAAAATCAACTGCAGACGTATTTAAAATAGCGATATGTTGTTCAAGACAAAGCAGTTTTTTCTCATATAGAACATTAAGTTTCAATAGAGCATTCTTTGAAAGAATTTTAATCTTCAACCTTTAATCTCCATGACATTGCTTTTTCATTTTGCTTTTAACATGTGGCAAGAAAAAATATAACAAAGATGCAGAGTGGTATCCATGTTGCTTCTCTAATACAAAATAATTACTACTGATGTTTGCAAAACTTTTTTTGCAGAAACAACAACGAAGTGGTTATCTGCATTATTAACTAGGTTACAATGATACAATAAAGCTTAACTAACATAAAGTTGCTCAACATCTTGAGCCTCTCCTGCGACTATTGGTTGTTTAAAGAATAATTGAGTACCAACAACATGATTCATGATACAACAAAATTGTTCAAATGGTTTAAGCAAGAACATAACATATAGAAAGAATTTCTTGAAGTAATTGAAGAAAAACTTTAAAAACAAATAAATATAGTCACTTTTGAATTGTACTTTCACATAACTTCTTTACTTTCATTCATCATGGTAGAAACAACGCAATAGAATGGTCATTTTTTTTACGTATAGACAAAGGGTAGTTTTAAAAGTTTCAGTGAAAGTACTCTTTAAAGTAGCCAATTATTTTTAAGGAAATCAGTCTAAGCATAATTAGTTTATTTCTTTTACGATTGAAACAAAGTCTTCATTCCAACAGACAATACAAACGCTTCTTCTTTTTTATTGTCAAGTGTGTGAATAAGTTTTTCCAATGATTTAAAATAAAAAAGCGATGTTTTCAAACGGATATTATGATATGTTTGTTTTTATTATCGCCAGAAATTGTACAAGAAATGTTTTTAAAAAGTAATTTCTTTCATCAGACGAGTTTAAGACAGAAACGTCGAATTGACTGCGTTTACATTGACTCGTTAGAATCACCATTACCAAAAAAATAAACTACACTCATTGTCACATTTTGTTCATAAACATAATTCAATACACTTCAAGTTTTCTTTGTTTCATGGCATTTCCTTACGTTTCAAATACATTGTTATTTCAAAATATCGCAATCCGAAAAAGTTTTAATATCTTTTAAGATAGTCTAGAATGGAACTTTTATAACCTAATGAACTGTCTACTGTATCTATGAGAAAAAACAACGTTAATCCTTTCGATCAACAACTTGTGGTTTAGTTTTTCACCGATCAACATTCGTTGACAATTTTTCTCGATCATGAATATCAACCATTTACATTCGAGAAAGATTAATTTTCCTTGCACATATTATTTTTTTGAAAATCTCAATTTTTGATAGATTTCAAAACAAGATAGCTAAAAAGATTATAAAATACTGCATTGCATTCTTGATTTTTTTAAGATAATGCCGAACTAGGGATGATGATAAAAAATATAGAATTTTTCTTACGTCATACATAAAATATACGTTTCAAAAATAACCGCAGACGTATTTGAGGAGGCAAAATCTTGCTTAAGACAAAAAAAATTTTCCCATACAGAACATAAAGTTTCAATACAGCATTCTTTGAAAGAATCTTATTCCTTAACCTTTTATCTCCATGATATTACTTTTTAATTTTGTTCCTTCTCATGTGGCAAGAAAAAATATAACAAAGAGGCAGAGTGGTATCCATGTTGCTTCTCTAACACAAAATGATTACTACTGATGTTTGCAAAACTTTTTTTGCAGAAACAACAACGAAGTGGTTATCTCATTATTAACTAGGTTACAATGATACAATAAAGCTTAACTAACATAAAGTTGCTCAACATCTTGAGCCTCTCCTGCGACTATTGGTTGTTTAAAGAATAATTGAGTACCAACAACATGATTCATGATACAACAAAATTGTTCAAATTGTTTAAGCAAGAACATAACACATAGGAAGAATTTCTTGAAGTAATTGAAGAAAAACTTTAAAAACAAATAAATATAGTCACTTTTGAATTGTACTATCACATAACTTCTTTACTTTCATTCATCATGGAAGAAACAACGCAATAGAGTGGTCATTTTTTTTTACGTATAGACAAAGGGTAGTTTTAAAAATTTCAGTGAAAGTACTCTTTAAAGTAGCCAATTATTTTTAAGGAAATCAGTCTAAGCATAATTAGTTTATTTCTTTTACGATTGAAACAAAGTCTTCATTCCAACAGACAATACAAACGCTTCTTCTTTTTTATTGTCAAGTGTGTGAATAAGTTTTTCCAATGATTTAAAATAAAAAAGCGATGTTTTCAAAAGGATATTATGATATGTTTGTTTTTATTATCGCCAGAATTGTACAAGAAATGTTTTTAAAAAGTAATTTCTTTCATCAGACGAGTTTAAGACAGAAACGTCGAATTGACTGCGTTTACATTGACTCGTTAGAATCACCATTACCAAAAAAATAAACTACACTCATTGTCACATTTTGTTCATAACATAATTCAATACACTTCAAGTTTTCTTTGTTTCATGGCATTTCCTTACGTTTCAAATACATTTGTTTTTTCAAAATATCGCAATCCAGAAAAGTTTTGATATCTTTTAAGATAGTCTAGAAGGGAACTTTTATAACCTAATGAACTGTCTACTGTATCTATGAGAAAAAACAACGTTAATCCTTTCGATCAACAACTTGTGGTTTAGTTTTTCACCGATCAACATTCGTTGCAATTTTTCTCGATCATGGAATATCAACCATTTACATTCGAGAAAGATTAATTTTCCTTGCACATATTATTTTTTGGAAAATCTCAATTTTTGATAGATTTCAAAACAAGATAGCTAAAAAGATTATAAAATACTGCATTGCATTCTTGATTTTTTTAAGATAATGCCGAACTAGGGATGATGATAAAAAATATAGAATTTTTCTTACGTCATACATAAAATATACGTTTCAAAAATAACCGCAGACGTATTTGAGGAGGCAAAATCTTGCTTAAGACAAAAAAAATTTTCCCATACAGAACATAAAGTTTCAATACAGCATTCTTTGAAAGAATCTTATTCCTTAACCTTTTATCTCCATGATATTACTTTTTAATTTTGTTCCTTCTCATGTGGCAAGAAAAAATATAACAAAGAGGCAGAGTGGTATCCATGTTGCTTCTCTAACACAAAATGATTACTACTGATGTTTGCAAAACTTTTTTTGCAGAAACAACAACGAAGTGGTTATCTGCATTATTAACTAGGTTACAATGATACAATAAAGCTTAACTAACATAAAGTTGCTCAACATCTTGAGCCTCTCCTGCGACTATTGGTTGTTTAAAGAATAATTGAGTACCAACAACATGATTCATGATACAACAAAATTGTTCAAATGGTTTAAGCAAGAACATAACATATAGAAAGAATTTCTTGAAGTAATTGAAGAAAAACTTTAAAAACAAATAAATATAGTCACTTTTGAATTGTACTTTCACATAACTTCTTTACTTTCATTCATCATGGTAGAAACAACGCAATAGAGTGGTCATTTTTTTTTACGTATAGACAAAGGGTAGTTTTAAAAGTTTCAGTGAAAGTACTCTTTAAAGTAGCCAATTATTTTTAAGAAAATCAGTCTAAGCATAATTAGTTTATTTCTTTTACGATTGAAACAAAGTCTTCATTCCAACAGACAATACAAACGCTTCTTCTTTTTTATTGTCAAGTGTGTGAATAAGTTTTTCCAATGATTTAAAATAAAAAAGCGATGTTTTCAAAAGGATATTATGATATGTTTGTTTTTATTATCGCCAGAATTGTACAAGAAATGTTTTTAAAAAGTAATTTCTTTCATCAGACGAGTTTAAGACAGAAACGTCGAATTGACTGCGTTTACATTGACTCGTTAGAATCACCATTACCAAAAAAATAAACTACACTCATTGTCACATTTTGTTCATAACATAATTCAATACACTTCAAGTTTTCTTTGTTTCATGGCATTTCCTTACGTTTCAAATACATTTGTTTTTTCAAAATATCGCAATCCAGAAAAGTTTTGATATCTTTTAAGATAGTCTAGAAGGGAACTTTTATAACCTAATGAACTGTCTACTGTATCTATGAGAAAAAACAACGTTAATCCTTTCGATCAACAACTTGTGGTTTAGTTTTTCACCGATCAACATTTGTTGAAATTTTTCTCGATCATGAAATATCAACCATTTACATTCGAGAAAGATTAATTTTCCTTGCACATATTATTTTTTGGAAAATCTCAATTTTTGATAGATTTCAAAACAAGATAGCTAAAAAGATTATAAAATACTGCATTGCATTCTTGATTTTTTTAAGATAATGCCGAACTAGGGATGATGATAAAAAATATAGAATTTTTCTTACGTCATACATAAAATATACGTTTCAAAAATAACCGCAGACGTATTTGAGGAGGCAAAATCTTGCTTAAGACAAAAAAAATTTTCCCATACAGAACATAAAGTTTCAATACAGCATTCTTTGAAAGAATCTTATTCCTTAACCTTTTATCTCCATGATATTACTTTTTAATTTTGTTCCTTCTCATGTGGCAAGAAAAAATATAACAAAGAGGCAGAGTGGTATCCATGTTGCTTCTCTAACACAAAATGATTACTACTGATGTTTGCAAAACTTTTTTTGCAGAAACAACAACGAAGTGGTTATCTGCATTATTAACTAGGTTACAATGATACAATAAAGCTTAACTAACATAAAGTTGCTCAACATCTTGAGCCTCTCCTGCGACTATTGGTTGTTTAAAGAATAATTGAGTACCAACAACATGATTCATGATACAACAAAATTGTTCAAATGGTTTAAGCAAGAACATAACATATAGAAAGAATTTCTTGAAGTAATTGAAGAAAAACTTTAAAAACAAATAAATATAGTCACTTTTGAATTGTACTTTCACATAACTTCTTTACTTTCATTCATCATGGTAGAAACAACGCAATAGAGTGGTCATTTTTTTTTACGTATAGACAAAGGGTAGTTTTAAAAGTTTCAGTGAAAGTACTCTTTAAAGTAGCCAATTATTTTTAAGAAAATCAGTCTAAGCATAATTAGTTTATTTCTTTTACGATTGAAACAAAGTCTTCATTCCAACAGACAATACAAACGCTTCTTCTTTTTTATTGTCAAGTGTGTGAATAAGTTTTTCCAATGATTTAAAATAAAAAAGCGATGTTTTCAAAAGGATATTATGATATGTTTGTTTTTATTATCGCCAGAATTGTACAAGAAATGTTTTTAAAAAGTAATTTCTTTCATCAGACGAGTTTAAGACAGAAACGTCGAATTGACTGCGTTTACATTGACTCGTTAGAATCACCATTACCAAAAAAATAAACTACACTCATTGTCACATTTTGTTCATAACATAATTCAATACACTTCAAGTTTTCTTTGTTTCATGGCATTTCCTTACGTTTCAAATACATTTGTTTTTTCAAAATATCGCAATCCAGAAAAGTTTTGATATCTTTTAAGATAGTCTAGAAGGGAACTTTTATAACCTAATGAACTGTCTACTGTATCTATGAGAAAAAACAACGTTAATCCTTTCGATCAACAACTTGTGGTTTAGTTTTTCACCGATCAACATTTGTTGAAATTTTTCTCGATCATGAAATATCAACCATTTACATTCGAGAAAGATTAATTTTCCTTGCACATATTATTTTTTGGAAAATCTCAATTTTTGATAGATTTCAAAACAAGATAGCTAAAAAGATTATAAAATACTGCATTGCATTCTTGATTTTTTTAAGATAATGCCGAACTAGGGATGATGATAAAAAATATAGAATTTTTCTTACGTCATACATAAAATATACGTTTCAAAAATAACCGCAGACGTATTTGAGGAGGCAAAATCTTGCTTAAGACAAAAAAAATTTTCCCATACAGAACATAAAGTTTCAATACAGCATTCTTTGAAAGAATCTTATTCCTTAACCTTTTATCTCCATGATATTACTTTTTAATTTCGTTCCTTCTCATGTGGCAAGAAAAAATATAACAAAGAGGCAGAGTGGTATCCATGTTGCTTCTCTAACACAAAATGATTACTACTGATGTTTGCAAAACTTTTTTTGCAGAAACAACAACGAAGTGGTTATCTGCATTATTAACTAGGTTACAATGATACAATAAAGCTTAACTAACATAAAGTTGCTCAACATCTTGAGCCTCTCCTGCGACTATTGGTTGTTTAAAGAATAATTGAGTACCAACAACATGATTCATGATACAACAAAATTGTTCAAATGGTTTAAGCAAGAACATAACATATAGAAAGAATTTCTTGAAGTAATTGAAGAAAAACTTTAAAAACAAATAAATATAGTCACTTTTGAATTGTACTTTCACATAACTTCTTTACTTTCATTCATCATGGTAGAAACAACGCAATAGAATGGTCATTTTTTTTTACGTATAGACAAAGGGTAGTTTTAAAAGTTTCAGTGAAAGTACTCTTTAAAGTAGCCAATTATTTTTAAGAAAATCAGTCTAAGCATAATTAGTTTATTTCTTTTACGATTGAAACAAAGTCTTCATTCCAACAGACAATACAAACGCTTCTTCTTTTTTATTGTCAAGTGTGTGAATAAGTTTTTCCAATGATTTAAAATAAAAAAGCGATGTTTTCAAAAGGATATTATGATATGTTTGTTTTTATTATCGCCAGAATTGTACAAGAAATGTTTTTAAAAAGTAATTTCTTTCATCAGACGAGTTTAAGACAGAAACGTCGAATTGACTGCGTTTACATTGACTCGTTAGAATCACCATTACCAAAAAAATAAACTACACTCATTGTCACATTTTGTTCATAACATAATTCAATACACTTCAAGTTTTCTTTGTTTCATGGCATTTCCTTACGTTTCAAATACATTTGTTTTTTCAAAATATCGCAATCCAGAAAAGTTTTGATATCTTTTAAGATAGTCTAGAAGGGAACTTTTATAACCTAATGAACTGTCTACTGTATCTATGAGAAAAAACAACGTTAATCCTTTCGATCAACAACTTGTGGTTTAGTTTTTCACCGATCAACATTTGTTGAAATTTTTCTCGATCATGAAATATCAACCATTTACATTCGAGAAAGATTAATTTTCCTTGCACATATTATTTTTTGGAAAATCTCAATTTTTGATAGATTTCAAAACAAGATAGCTAAAAAGATTATAAAATACTGCATTGCATTCTTGATTTTTTTAAGATAATGCCGAACTAGGGATGATGATAAAAAATATAGAATTTTTCTTACGTCATACATAAAATATACGTTTCAAAAATAACCGCAGACGTATTTGAGGAGGCAAAATCTTGCTTAAGACAAAAAAAATTTTCCCATACAGAACATAAAGTTTCAATACAGCATTCTTTGAAAGAATCTTATTCCTTAACCTTTTATCTCCATGATATTACTTTTTAATTTTGTTCCTTCTCATGTGGCAAGAAAAAATATAACAAAGAGGCAGAGTGGTATCCATGTTGCTTCTCTAACACAAAATGATTACTACTGATGTTTGCAAAACTTTTTTTGCAGAAACAACAACGAAGTGGTTATCTGCATTATTAACTAGGTTACAATGATACAATAAAGCTTAACTAACATAAAGTTGCTCAACATCTTGAGCCTCTCCTGCGACTATTGGTTGTTTAAAGAATAATTGAGTACCAACAACATGATTCATGATACAACAAAATTGTTCAAATGGTTTAAGCAAGAACATAACATATAGAAAGAATTTCTTGAAGTAATTGAAGAAAAACTTTAAAAACAAATAAATATAGTCACTTTTGAATTGTACTTTCACATAACTTCTTTACTTTCATTCATCATGGTAGAAACAACGCAATAGAGTGGTCATTTTTTTTTACGTATAGACAAAGGGTAGTTTTAAAAGTTTCAGTGAAAGTACTCTTTAAAGTAGCCAATTATTTTTAAGAAAATCAGTCTAAGCATAATTAGTTTATTTCTTTTACGATTGAAACAAAGTCTTCATTCCAACAGACAATACAAACGCTTCTTCTTTTTTATTGTCAAGTGTGTGAATAAGTTTTTCCAATGATTTAAAATAAAAAAGCGATGTTTTCAAAAGGATATTATGATATGTTTGTTTTTATTATCGCCAGAATTGTACAAGAAATGTTTTTAAAAAGTAATTTCTTTCATCAGACGAGTTTAAGACAGAAACGTCGAATTGACTGCGTTTACATTGACTCGTTAGAATCACCATTACCAAAAAAATAAACTACACTCATTGTCACATTTTGTTCATAACATAATTCAATACACTTCAAGTTTTCTTTGTTTCATGGCATTTCCTTACGTTTCAAATACATTTGTTTTTTCAAAATATCGCAATCCAGAAAAGTTTTGATATCTTTTAAGATAGTCTAGAAGGGAACTTTTATAACCTAATGAACTGTCTACTGTATCTATGAGAAAAAACAACGTTAATCCTTTCGATCAACAACTTGTGGTTTAGTTTTTCACCGATCAACATTTGTTGAAATTTTTCTCGATCATGAAATATCAACCATTTACATTCGAGAAAGATTAATTTTCCTTGCACATATTATTTTTTGGAAAATCTCAATTTTTGATAGATTTCAAAACAAGATAGCTAAAAAGATTATAAAATACTGCATTGCATTCTTGATTTTTTTAAGATAATGCCGAACTAGGGATGATGATAAAAAATATAGAATTTTTCTTACGTCATACATAAAATATACGTTTCAAAAATAACCGCAGACGTATTTGAGGAGGCAAAATCTTGCTTAAGACAAAAAAAATTTTCCCATACAGAACATAAAGTTTCAATACAGCATTCTTTGAAAGAATCTTATTCCTTAACCTTTTATCTCCATGATATTACTTTTTAATTTTGTTCCTTCTCATGTGGCAAGAAAAAATATAACAAAGAGGCAGAGTGGTATCCATGTTGCTTCTCTAACACAAAATGATTACTACTGATGTTTGCAAAACTTTTTTTGCAGAAACAACAACGAAGTGGTTATCTGCATTATTAACTAGGTTACAATGATACAATAAAGCTTAACTAACATAAAGTTGCTCAACATCTTGAGCCTCTCCTGCGACTATTGGTTGTTTAAAGAATAATTGAGTACCAACAACATGATTCATGATACAACAAAATTGTTCAAATGGTTTAAGCAAGAACATAACATATAGAAAGAATTTCTTGAAGTAATTGAAGAAAAACTTTAAAAACAAATAAATATAGTCACTTTTGAATTGTACTTTCACATAACTTCTTTACTTTCATTCATCATGGTAGAAACAACGCAATAGAGTGGTCATTTTTTTTTACGTATAGACAAAGGGTAGTTTTAAAAGTTTCAGTGAAAGTACTCTTTAAAGTAGCCAATTATTTTTAAGAAAATCAGTCTAAGCATAATTAGTTTATTTCTTTTACGATTGAAACAAAGTCTTCATTCCAACAGACAATACAAACGCTTCTTCTTTTTTATTGTCAAGTGTGTGAATAAGTTTTTCCAATGATTTAAAATAAAAAAGCGATGTTTTCAAAAGGATATTATGATATGTTTGTTTTTATTATCGCCAGAATTGTACAAGAAATGTTTTTAAAAAGTAATTTCTTTCATCAGACGAGTTTAAGACAGAAACGTCGAATTGACTGCGTTTACATTGACTCGTTAGAATCACCATTACCAAAAAAATAAACTACACTCATTGTCACATTTTGTTCATAACATAATTCAATACACTTCAAGTTTTCTTTGTTTCATGGCATTTCCTTACGTTTCAAATACATTTGTTTTTTCAAAATATCGCAATCCAGAAAAGTTTTGATATCTTTTAAGATAGTCTAGAAGGGAACTTTTATAACCTAATGAACTGTCTACTGTATCTATGAGAAAAAACAACGTTAATCCTTTCGATCAACAACTTGTGGTTTAGTTTTTCACCGATCAACATTTGTTGAAATTTTTCTCGATCATGAAATATCAACCATTTACATTCGAGAAAGATTAATTTTCCTTGCACATATTATTTTTTGGAAAATCTCAATTTTTGATAGATTTCAAAACAAGATAGCTAAAAAGATTATAAAATACTGCATTGCATTCTTGATTTTTTTAAGATAATGCCGAACTAGGGATGATGATAAAAAATATAGAATTTTTCTTACGTCATACATAAAATATACGTTTCAAAAATAACCGCAGACGTATTTGAGGAGGCAAAATCTTGCTTAAGACAAAAAAAATTTTCCCATACAGAACATAAAGTTTCAATACAGCATTCTTTGAAAGAATCTTATTCCTTAACCTTTTATCTCCATGATATTACTTTTTAATTTTGTTCCTTCTCATGTGGCAAGAAAAAATATAACAAAGAGGCAGAGTGGTATCCATGTTGCTTCTCTAACACAAAATGATTACTACTGATGTTTGCAAAACTTTTTTTGCAGAAACAACAACGAAGTGGTTATCTGCATTATTAACTAGGTTACAATGATACAATAAAGCTTAACTAACATAAAGTTGCTCAACATCTTGAGCCTCTCCTGCGACTATTGGTTGTTTAAAGAATAATTGAGTACCAACAACATGATTCATGATACAACAAAATTGTTCAAATGGTTTAAGCAAGAACATAACATATAGAAAGAATTTCTTGAAGTAATTGAAGAAAAACTTTAAAAACAAATAAATATAGTCACTTTTGAATTGTACTTTCACATAACTTCTTTACTTTCATTCATCATGGTAGAAACAACGCAATAGAATGGTCATTTTTTTTTACGTATAGACAAAGGGTAGTTTTAAAAGTTTCAGTGAAAGTACTCTTTAAAGTAGCCAATTATTTTTAAGAAAATCAGTCTAAGCATAATTAGTTTATTTCTTTTACGATTGAAACAAAGTCTTCATTCCAACAGACAATACAAACGCTTCTTCTTTTTTATTGTCAAGTGTGTGAATAAGTTTTTCCAATGATTTAAAATAAAAAAGCGATGTTTTCAAAAGGATATTATGATATGTTTGTTTTTATTATCGCCAGAATTGTACAAGAAATGTTTTTAAAAAGTAATTTCTTTCATCAGACGAGTTTAAGACAGAAACGTCGAATTGACTGCGTTTACATTGACTCGTTAGAATCACCATTACCAAAAAAATAAACTACACTCATTGTCACATTTTGTTCATAACATAATTCAATACACTTCAAGTTTTCTTTGTTTCATGGCATTTCCTTACGTTTCAAATACATTTGTTTTTTCAAAATATCGCAATCCAGAAAAGTTTTGATATCTTTTAAGATAGTCTAGAAGGGAACTTTTATAACCTAATGAACTGTCTACTGTATCTATGAGAAAAAACAACGTTAATCCTTTCGATCAACAACTTGTGGTTTAGTTTTTCACCGATCAACATTTGTTGAAATTTTTCTCGATCATGAAATATCAACCATTTACATTCGAGAAAGATTAATTTTCCTTGCACATATTATTTTTTGGAAAATCTCAATTTTTGATAGATTTCAAAACAAGATAGCTAAAAAGATTATAAAATACTGCATTGCATTCTTGATTTTTTTAAGATAATGCCGAACTAGGGATGATGATAAAAAATATAGAATTTTTCTTACGTCATACATAAAATATACGTTTCAAAAATAACCGCAGACGTATTTGAGGAGGCAAAATCTTGCTTAAGACAAAAAAAATTTTCCCATACAGAACATAAAGTTTCAATACAGCATTCTTTGAAAGAATCTTATTCCTTAACCTTTTATCTCCATGATATTACTTTTTAATTTTGTTCCTTCTCATGTGGCAAGAAAAAATATAACAAAGAGGCAGAGTGGTATCCATGTTGCTTCTCTAACACAAAATGATTACTACTGATGTTTGCAAAACTTTTTTTGCAGAAACAACAACGAAGTGGTTATCTGCATTATTAACTAGGTTACAATGATACAATAAAGCTTAACTAACATAAAGTTGCTCAACATCTTGAGCCTCTCCTGCGACTATTGGTTGTTTAAAGAATAATTGAGTACCAACAACATGATTCATGATACAACAAAATTGTTCAAATGGTTTAAGCAAGAACATAACATATAGAAAGAATTTCTTGAAGTAATTGAAGAAAAACTTTAAAAACAAATAAATATAGTCACTTTTGAATTGTACTTTCACATAACTTCTTTACTTTCATTCATCATGGTAGAAACAACGCAATAGAATGGTCATTTTTTTTTACGTATAGACAAAGGGTAGTTTTAAAAGTTTCAGTGAAAGTACTCTTTAAAGTAGCCAATTATTTTTAAGAAAATCAGTCTAAGCATAATTAGTTTATTTCTTTTACGATTGAAACAAAGTCTTCATTCCAACAGACAATACAAACGCTTCTTCTTTTTTATTGTCAAGTGTGTGAATAAGTTTTTCCAATGATTTAAAATAAAAAAGCGATGTTTTCAAAAGGATATTATGATATGTTTGTTTTTATTATCGCCAGAATTGTACAAGAAATGTTTTTAAAAAGTAATTTCTTTCATCAGACGAGTTTAAGACAGAAACGTCGAATTGACTGCGTTTACATTGACTCGTTAGAATCACCATTACCAAAAAAATAAACTACACTCATTGTCACATTTTGTTCATAACATAATTCAATACACTTCAAGTTTTCTTTGTTTCATGGCATTTCCTTACGTTTCAAATACATTTGTTTTTTCAAAATATCGCAATCCAGAAAAGTTTTGATATCTTTTAAGATAGTCTAGAAGGGAACTTTTATAACCTAATGAACTGTCTACTGTATCTATGAGAAAAAACAACGTTAATCCTTTCGATCAACAACTTGTGGTTTAGTTTTTCACCGATCAACATTTGTTGAAATTTTTCTCGATCATGAAATATCAACCATTTACATTCGAGAAAGATTAATTTTCCTTGCACATATTATTTTTTGGAAAATCTCAATTTTTGATAGATTTCAAAACAAGATAGCTAAAAAGATTATAAAATACTGCATTGCATTCTTGATTTTTTTAAGATAATGCCGAACTAGGGATGATGATAAAAAATATAGAATTTTTCTTACGTCATACATAAAATATACGTTTCAAAAATAACCGCAGACGTATTTGAGGAGGCAAAATCTTGCTTAAGACAAAAAAAATTTTCCCATACAGAACATAAAGTTTCAATACAGCATTCTTTGAAAGAATCTTATTCCTTAACCTTTTATCTCCATGATATTACTTTTTAATTTTGTTCCTTCTCATGTGGCAAGAAAAAATATAACAAAGAGGCAGAGTGGTATCCATGTTGCTTCTCTAACACAAAATGATTACTACTGATGTTTGCAAAACTTTTTTTGCAGAAACAACAACGAAGTGGTTATCTGCATTATTAACTAGGTTACAATGATACAATAAAGCTTAACTAACATAAAGTTGCTCAACATCTTGAGCCTCTCCTGCGACTATTGGTTGTTTAAAGAATAATTGAGTACCAACAACATGATTCATGATACAACAAAATTGTTCAAATGGTTTAAGCAAGAACATAACATATAGAAAGAATTTCTTGAAGTAATTGAAGAAAAACTTTAAAAACAAATAAATATAGTCACTTTTGAATTGTACTTTCACATAACTTCTTTACTTTCATTCATCATGGTAGAAACAACGCAATAGAGTGGTCATTTTTTTTTACGTATAGACAAAGGGTAGTTTTAAAAGTTTCAGTGAAAGTACTCTTTAAAGTAGCCAATTATTTTTAAGAAAATCAGTCTAAGCATAATTAGTTTATTTCTTTTACGATTGAAACAAAGTCTTCATTCCAACAGACAATACAAACGCTTCTTCTTTTTTATTGTCAAGTGTGTGAATAAGTTTTTCCAATGATTTAAAATAAAAAAGCGATGTTTTCAAAAGGATATTATGATATGTTTGTTTTTATTATCGCCAGAATTGTACAAGAAATGTTTTTAAAAAGTAATTTCTTTCATCAGACGAGTTTAAGACAGAAACGTCGAATTGACTGCGTTTACATTGACTCGTTAGAATCACCATTACCAAAAAAATAAACTACACTCATTGTCACATTTTGTTCATAACATAATTCAATACACTTCAAGTTTTCTTTGTTTCATGGCATTTCCTTACGTTTCAAATACATTTGTTTTTTCAAAATATCGCAATCCAGAAAAGTTTTGATATCTTTTAAGATAGTCTAGAAGGGAACTTTTATAACCTAATGAACTGTCTACTGTATCTATGAGAAAAAACAACGTTAATCCTTTCGATCAACAACT